>JASAMX010008014.1:0-24203 GCA_030248175.1 Microlaimidae sp. YZB2_3 | reverse complement strand
TCAAAACGTTTCTGGTACTATTATTAATGTGGATATTAATTTTAATTATATCCAACATCGATATACAAAACTAGAAAGGAGAGGGCCCGTAGGGCCCTCGCCTTTCTAGTTTTTTTAATAATAATGTGTTTATATATTCTTATAATTAGATTAAAAATTATAGTTTTTTTTAATAATTACGTAATAATAGAATAGTAATATTATTGTCTTGATTTTAAAGTCAAGTATCACAAACTTTTTAATCCATAATCTTATATTTAATTAAAGATTATATACATACATGGGCGTAGCCAGGGGGGGGTCGGCAAAAGGAAAAATTTGGGGTTAGACCCCCGCTTTTTGGGTCGCCAAGGATAAAAATTTGGGGGGTCTAGAACATACATGGGCAAGTTGGTCCGGAGTGGGGGGTTAAACCCCAAATTAGGTGGGAGGGGGGGTTAAAATCCGAGAAACGCAAAATAAAATACACATATCGTTTTTTTTTCTGGAGTGCATTTTACCTATTTTGTTTTTCGATTTTAAAGACAAAATAGGTAAAAAAACGCTAATTTTAGGTCAAAAAGCCCTTGTTTATTGAATTTTTGAGCTTTTTACTGTTTAAAACATTCATTTTGACCTCAAATTCATTTCATTTTTGAACTTAAGTTTGGCAGTTAGAAATCATTTTAAAGACATTTTTTCTTTATTTTTCCTAAATTGGGGGGGGGGGTGTTAACTTCCCCCCCCCCTTCTGAGTGGGGGGGGGGGGGGTTAAACGCCTCCCCCAACCATACATGGGCAAGTTGGTCCGGAGTGGGGGGGGGGGTTAAACCCCAAATTAGGGGAGGGGGGTTAAAATCCGAGAAACGCAAAATACCCATATCGTTTTTTTTCTGGAGTGCATTTTACCCATATCGTTTTTCGATTTTGAAGAAAAAATAGGTAAAAAACGCTAATTTAAGGTCAAAAAGCCCTTTTTGTTGCATTTTTGAGCTTTTTATTGCTTAAAACATTCATTTTGACCTCAAAACTTAAGTTTGGAGGCAGTTAGAAGTCATTTTAAAGACATTTTTTTTCTTCATTTTTCCAAAATTGGGGGGGGGTTAACTTTTTCTCCCCCCCCCACTTCTGAGTGGGGGGGGGGGTTAAACCCCCTCTTCTCCGATGTGGGGGGGGTTAACCCCCCACCCCCCCCCCCCCCGTGCCCATGTATGCCCCCAACCCCTCCCCGTGCTCATGCATGGTCAAGAATGACCATTTTTAAAAAATTTACTCGCGCTTCGCTTAGCGTCCCATCCCATTAATTTTATAGTCTCCAGTTGAAAATTTGTATTGTTTTTGTAATCTTGGTATGGCCACGCTAGGCCCACCCCATTTTTTATGTTTTAAATGGTCTCCACTTCCAAATTTGTGTTACTTTGTTTTTTAATCTTGATGGGGGGACCACGCTGGACCCCCCTTTAGATTTGTTATATAGTGCTCCTAAAAACTTAAAGGTTGGAAGTAATTTTAAAAACATTTTCTGGTACTTTGCATTGCTTAACTGTAATTCAATGTACTCATTTTTTAACTATGTTTTGGAAAATTCGAAAAATCGAAAATTTTAAGGTAACAAACAAATTGTTTGTAAAAAATTTTTTCTTTGTTTTACAGACTTATTTTTATTAAATAATAGGAAAATAATAAAGAATATGCGCGGAAAATTTTTTTAGGCATTCTATAACGCTTAAAAATTTTTCTCCGGGAGGTGAATTTGGGGGGGGGGTCTCCCCGGGTACCCCGAATTTAGGGGGGGGGGGGGGGGTGCTAGCAAAATCCGAAATTTGGGGGGGGGTATAACGCCCCTTCCGCTGCCCACCTATGGGGAGAGGAGGGTTTCGAAATGGTCGCCAGATGGTAAAATATGAGGGTTTTCAGAGGCTAAAAATTCAATATTTTCTAGCACCTCGCTAATCGCTAAACTATAAAATAGGTTTGGTATCAGAATTCAAAAAGGGGTGAAATTTTTTTGCCCTTCCTGGCTTGTCTCAGCGCCTGCCCTTGGTATATTCTGCATAGGGAAGATAAGTTTCAGGTAATGCAACAACAACCATCAAAAAGAAAAAAAAACCGCTTCGCGGTCAAGTTCCATATAAGTATTTCTCACTATTTATCTTGCCTAATTTTATTGAAAAAAGTAGAATTTTAATAAACAATAAGTACTATACATCAAGCAAAACAAACAATCATATTTGGTTAATTTGTCTATATATCTTTCCCCCTTCCAAAATTTCCAGCCGTCTATAGCAATCGCTCGGTAATTTTTTCATATAAGTAAGGTACGCTAGAAAACATAGAGATACTGCTTATATGCTTCGGTTTACAGTGTGAGTGTAAGCAGAGGGTCTGCAAAGGTCTCTATTTTTTTTTTGAAATCGAGACTCTGCCGATGTCTGTCAATATATTTTTTAACTAAGAAAACGTTTTTCCGTTAAAACATTAAATAAAAAAAGGTAATTTAAAAAATAATTTTGGTATCACAATTCACCATTAAAAAACAAAAAAAAAATCCGCTTCTTTTCGCGGTCAAGTTCAATAATGAGTATTTCTCACTATTTACCTTGCCTAATGGTTATTGAAAAAAAGAATTTTGATAAACAATATTAAGTACTACACACTAATGCATATGTCTGCAAATATATTTTTAACTAAGAAAACACGTTTTTACTGTTAAAACACTGAATAAAACGGTATTAGGCTAAAAACAGTGTATTATACAGCTTTATCTACGTTTAGCTCTGTTTTTTTCAACCTTTACCGAAATTATGGGGGGAAGGAGGCTCCGCCCCCTCTCCCAAAATTTTTTTTGACTGAAATCCGCATCCCCCCCCTAAAATGAAACCCACGGTACGTCTCTGTTATTGACACATACCAAGAATATAACACAAATAATGTCCGACTACCAACAGCAACTGTACCTAAACTAAATTTTGACCGAAATTTGGCTAGAAAAATCGCATATGCACAACTTTCTGAGTCTTTTATTGAAAAAAACCCGCCATTATCTGCTAGTTTTCCCGCGCTGCGATTATAAACAGTGTTAGTTTTCTTCCACTGGAGACCGCGTTTTTTTGCACTCAATATTGTTTTATTTTTACTGTGAGCCCAACTGCACAAAAAAAAAAACAAAAAGAGAAGCGAAAATTTTGTTTTTGAATAATAAAAAGTCGTTTTTTTAACAATAAGATGTCAAAACTTTTCAGTTTAAATGAAATAATGTAATTTTTTACGTTTTAAAATTGAATAAAACAAGTTTCGAAGTGTTTCACTCCATTTAAAATGACTACCAGCGCCTGATTTTTTTGTTGTACAGCCAGACTCGCAGTATTAAAATAATCACCGGAACTGTGCATTGCCTCCTTCCACCCCCCCCGGAATTTTATTTGGGGGGAGCAAATTTCAAAATGGGAGGACAATAAAACGAATGGTGCCATAATTTTTGTGTACTTTTTCATTTTTGGGTGGAGGGGGGGATCCTTCAATCAAACGGGAGGGGGGCATTTTCAGACCGTTCACAACTCTTACTCACAGTATAAATAAAACAGTATTAAGCGCAAAAGAAGTCGCAGTTCTTACTGTAAAAAAAAAAACCTCGCAAAACAAAATTGTGTTAAGAATCGCAGCACATTAATAAATCATTAAGTTGAATACACGTTCAGGTTAACCCATAAAAGTTTTTTTTTCTTGCTATTTGCTTTCATTGTTTTTGCTAAATGTCTTTATTTTAATCAAGAATATATATCATGGCATTTAAAAACCATTTAAAACAACCTTGAAAATTAGAAATTCCATATACTTTAAAACATTTTATTAACTGTGAACAATAAATGAAAATAAAATATGAGTCCATTACAACATAATAGAAGGGAGGAGGGGGTATAAATTGCACAAAATTAACACAACCATTTCCACTTTATTCAACAATTAATACTTTTAAAAAATAAAACAAAAAAAAAGTATAAAACAAAATAAGAGTCTAATAAATGAAAGATTTTAAAAATAAATAATTTTTTTTAGTCACAAATAAAATTTGAAGAAAAAAAAAATTTTAACAAATTAATTTATTGTTGCAAATTTTTATTATACTCAACTCCAAGTTTCAACAGCTAATATTGAAAGACAATAACTTATATCATACAAATAAAAAATCAATTTGACCATTAAACAGAAAGCATAATTCACAAAAATGTTGGTCCACAAAATCCTTTAATCACCAAAGTAGCAGCACAATTTTTTAATAAAACAAAAAATATAATGAGAGTCACATTTACATCAGAATATTCCGAAATAAAGTTGATTTTGCCACTTTCAGTAATAATCAGGCAATGGAGTTGAAACAACTTTGACAAAATCTTCATAGCGAACCATGCTGTTGGGTGTAATGTTTGCCTCCTTGAAAATAATATCCACTAAAACAATATAAAAGTAAAATTTTATTAAATGCGTACATTTTGTTTTTGTGCATTCTAGCTCGATTTGCATCACAGTAAAATACAATTAAAAATCATTGATCAGCTAATTAATTTTACAAAAATAATAGTTTCTATTATTATTATAAATCAAGAATTTTGCTCAATATTAGTTTAGTTCTTTAACTGAAAATGTCCCACAAATCACTATGGGTGTGTGTACGTGTGGTGTGGTGTAACGCAAATGGACACAAAAGTCATTGAAATAAAAAAATACAGTCATATAAAATATGGAGAAAAACGTTTAAGAAGATAACTGTTTTGGACAAAAAAATGCTTTTTGTCACAAAGGGAAAAGGACCCCGTGCAAGCCATGGAGGAGAAGGGAGGGAGTTAAGGAAGAAGAAAGTAAACCACATAAAAACTCCAAACTGTCAAAATCTTCTCCTCCAAACGACAAATATTGGTAGAAGGAATTCCACAACAAAAAACCTGAAAAATAGGGTATTAGGGGAATATAATGCTCCCAAAAACTTTTTTTGTATACCCCTACAGCCTTATCCCTCCCATAGATTAGCATCCTCATTATCTTGTACGCATCCAACTCGTTCACCTACGCATATTTAACCTTTGGTTCTTGTAATAGTTCATATTATGTATTACCATGTTTTGAAATCTCAAGGGTGTACATACAGACGTGTGCACGATCTGGAAATGCTCCCCCTCCTCGCTTCATTGGAGGATTTGCTTCCCCCCGCTTAAAAATGAAAAAGTACCCTAAAATTATGACACCATTTTTGACCTATGATGACGCGATCATCACGAATTTTTTTGCAGTTTTTAGCCTATTTTAATGTATTTTAAGCCATTTTAGACCTATTTTTACCTTATTTTCACTTTTTTGTCTTTTTTTCCTTTTCCCTTTTTTTCTCTCTTTTTTTTCTTTCTCCCCTGCTTGCCCCCCGTTTTTTTACCCCCTCCGTTTCAAAAAAGTTGCCCCGCCGTTTTGGAATTGCCCCCCAATAAAACCCGGGGGGCAGTGCACAGGTCTGTATATAGTTACGGAGGGGGTTGTAGTGTAGGAGTTCTAACCTTTCTCATTTCGGTAGAAGTAAAAATTTGGAGATTTACAAAAATATTTTATCATCGGTAGAAGTAAAAATTCGGAGATTTACAAAAATATTTTAAACTGAACTCCCTTCCGCTCAGCGCAGGACACTTCAATATACCTTTTTAAACCCTTTAAGTGATGTTTTTGATAAATATAAATGACAATTTATGTTCTACGTTTTTGAATCTAAAATTTTTCGCGTTTAATTAAAAAAACACTGCAAATAAAAGTAAAAATAACGACTTCGAGTCAATAAATAACGGCAATTTTTATCTATTTTTATTTTTAAAAGCATCTTAAAAGTTTGTAGTACAACCCGATACAGTTCCTCCTTTCGAAAAATTTGTTTGAAGTGCAGTGCAACCCCCCCTTTCAATAATCCTGGTTATGCGCCTACAAAGTATTGTAATAAAGTAAAACTGCACCTTCTTGCGCGCTCAATTTTTCTCCCATATTCATTAGTTGTAAACGCAATTCTTTTGCGTGTATTAATCCTTTTTTTGAGCGGTCATGGGCTTGGAATGCTCTTAACACCTGAAATGGTAAAATATTTATATTTTTTAGGTTATTATTATTATTTTAGTTTATGAAAACAATAAAGTGTAATACAAAAGATCACTAGTTTACAGATAAGCACGGTCCTAGATGTTAGTGAGGGTAGTAGGTGGAATGTAGGTGGCAGCTATGTAGCCAGGAAAGGGGGGGGATCGAGATTGACACATACATGAACAGCTTGGTCCGAAGTAGGGGGTTACACCCATAGATGTTTTTGAGGGGGAACAGAGGCATACATGGACAAGTTGGTCCGAAGTGGGAGGGGGGATTCAAACCCCAAATTAGGGGGTTAAAATCCGAGAAACGCAAAATACCCATATCGGTTTTTTTCTGGAGTGCATTTTATACCCATATCGTTTTTCGATTTTGAAAAAAAAATAGGTAAAAAAGCTAATTTTAAGTCAAAAAGCCCTTTTTATCGTCTTTTACTGTTTAAAACATTAATTTTGACCTCAAAACTTTTAGAAGTCATTTTAAAGTTGTCAATTTTCAACTTTTTTAAAAGTTTAATAGACACATTTAGAAGCCCCAGGGCTCTATGTGTTTCTTCCCTTTATTCATTTTTCTAACAAATATTTATTGATGTATCACATTGTGTTTTGTTGTGATTTCATTTTTATTAATGTACAAAATATTCCACTCCGTAAATTTGTAAATGAATAAAGGAATTATTATTATTATTATTAAAGACATTTTTTCTTCATTTTTTCAAAATTGGGAGGTTAACCTTTTCTTCCCCCCCCCACTTCTGAGTAGGGGGAGTTAAACCCCCCTTCTCAGAATTTGGGGGTTAACCCCCCCGTGCCCATGTATGGACAGAGGGGTCCACGCCACTTCCCCTAAAGCCAAAATTTCGGACTCCCCCTGGAAAAAGTCCAGCCCCCCCTTCCCCCAAAACTCGAGAGCGGTCCGGCCTGACCCCCCCTAGCGAGGCTGAACCCCCTCCCCCCTCCCGACCAATTTAAAAGTATATTTTTTGTTTACTTGCAAAAACACGGGTTTTTTAGTAAAAAAAAACAGTGTTGAATACACTTTTTAGGCCTAAATAGGCTGTTTTAGTATATAAAATCTAATACTAGACCTAAAAACACTTATATTGATTTAAAAAACTTAAAAAAAATTTAAAAAAAAACTGTTAAAAAATTGGACCCCCCTGATCCCCCCTAATATTGAAATCTCGCACCCTGGTTCGACCTCCCCTAAAAAGCCAGGGGGGTCCGGACCCCCCACTAAAAAATTTTGGCCTTCCACCCAGGGGTGGACGGTGGACCCCCCACCCTAGCGGACCTGATTGAAAACATCTATCGTTACACCCGGATTTAGGGGGTGAGGGGTTAAAATTCGAGAAACGAAGTTTATCCATATTGTTTTTTCTGAAGTGCATTTTACTCATATTGTGTTTCAATTTTACAGAAAAGGTAAAAAAACGCTCACTTTCTATATTATACATACATATATCTCACTATTTATCTTGCCTAATGCCAATGTTATTTCAAAGTTAGTACAATATTTTTTATAAGTAGTAAGTACTACACAGAAATCAAAACAAACAATCATATTGGTTGATTTATGTACCTCCCCCCTCTTAAATTTTCCAGCCGCCTATACCATTGACTTGGATTTTTTTCATATAGGTAGGTAAGGTACCCTAAAGAACATGGAGTCGAGTGCTCATGTGCTTTGGTTTACAATGTGGGTGTAGCCAAGGGGTCTGAAAAAAGGTCTCTAAATTCTTTTTTTGTGAATTCCAAGCTCTGCCAATGTGTTCTAATGTAATTGTTAACTAAGAAAACATGTTTTTACCGCTAAAAACATTAAGCCCCCACGCAAAAATGAAACCCTGGGTACCCTGATATAAATAGAAATAAAACTGACCATTTAAACTGCTGAAGACAATTTGTAATTACTTTTTAGTGCATATTTCAAAACAATTTCGCCTCCGGAGGCTGGGGGACAACCCCCAACCTCCCAGCAGCCGCTTTGCATCTGCTTGGTGTTGCTACTACAGTAACAAATTGTGTAGAAATTAGGTTTTAAAAACAGAAGTAATCTGTGACCATTTAAATCGGTGAAGACAATTTCTAAGCAGTTTTTACTGCATGTATAAAAAATTTTCACCTCCGGTGGCTGGGGAGACACCCCCAGAGCCTCCGGCCGACGCTTCGCGTTAGTATTGCGCCACTACGCGGCGCAGTTATGGCGCTTCGCGCCGTAACCCCATGCCGAGACATTGGCAGACCGCCCTCCCCTCGGCCAAACCTATATACAAGCTTGGTATGTCGTATATAATAGTTAGACTTTTTACATTTAGATAGTTTATTTTAATTTTTTAGATTATATTAGGGCTAAACCTCTTTAACTTATTAAAATGCTTTAAAACTGTGTAAAATTAAAATAAGACCTTATTGCAACTTATAAGTTTTATTTTTTAAATTTTTTAATAATAATGTGTTTTAATATTCTTATAATTAGATTAGAAATCATAGTTTTTTTTAATAATTGCGTAATAATAGAATAGTAATATTATTGTCTTGATTATAAAGTCAAGTATCACAAACTTTTTAATCTATAATTTTATATTTAATTAAAGATTATATACATACATGGGCGTCTAGACAATCAGGTGGAATCAATACAATATGATACAATCAGGGGGGTCTAGACCCCCTTTTTATGTTGGCAAATGGAAAAATTTGGGGTTAGACCCCCCATTTTTTGGTCGCCAAGGATAAAAATTTGGGGGCTCTAGAACGACCATTTTTAAAAAATTTTATCGCGCTTTGCTCAGCGTCTCATTAATTATATCTCATTAATTATATAGTCTCCACTTGCAAATTTGTGTTACTTTGTTTTTTAATCTTGATATGACCACGCTGGGCTGGACCCCCCCCCTTTAGATTTGTTATATAGTGGTATTAAAAATTTAAAGGTTAGAAGTAATTATAAAACATTTACTGGTACTTTGCATTGCTTAGCTGTAATTCAATGTACTCATTTTTCAGCTGTAATGTTTTGAAAATCGAAAATTTTAAGGTATCAAATTGTTTTTAAAAATTTTTTTCTTTGTTTTATAGACTGATTTTTATTGAATAATAGGAAAATAATAAAACATATGACATAAACAAGGTTATAAACACTTCAGCAAGGAACATTTTTTTAGTCCTTTATTATAACGCTTAAAAATTTTTCTCCCGGAGGCGAATTTGGGGGGGGGGGGGCGGGGCGTCCCCGGATACTCCAAATTTAGGGGGGGGTGTCAGCAAAATCCGAAATTTTGTGGGGGTATAACATAACCCCCCCCCCACAATACCCCCTGCCCACCTGTTACTAACCGGTCTACCCCGGGTTGACACCTCCCTAAAAAGCTAGATTGGTACGGACGCCACCTAGACCGCCCTCCTAGTTTTCAAAGGGCCATTTTGCCCAGGGTAGCCACCTCCTCTTAGCTTCTCGGTCCATGCTCATGTATGCCCTCCCAAATTTCGGCGGTCGAGTATACCCCCAAATCCGGATGCCTACCTTCGCATATGGTGGTTACACGGGGTAAATCACACTGAAATTTGGAAGGGGGTCTCAGGGGATCCGAAACATACATAAGCACGGTAGGGGGTTGGGGAAGGGTTAACCTCACCCTTAAAATTCTACGATGGGAGTGGGGTTTAACCCCCCACTTAGAAGTGGGGGGGGGGAGAAAAAGTTAACCCATACATGGACCTGGGGGAGCTGGAGGCAGGGGGGGTTAAAACAACCTTAAAATTCTGTGATGGGGTTTTAACTCCCCCTTCCACTCAAAAGTAGGGGGGGGAGAAAAGCTTAACCCCTCCAATTTTAAAAAAAAATGAAGACAAATTTTTTTTAACTGCCTCAAAACCATAGGTGGGCAGGGGGGGGGGGGGGGGGGTTGGGGGGGTTATACCTCCCCCAAAATTTCGGATTTTGCTGACACCCCCCCCCACTTAAATTTGGGGTAGTCGGGGACACCCCCCCCCCAAATTCGCCTCCCAAAGAAAAATTTTTAAGTGTTATAAAAGGACTAAAAAATTTTTCCGCGCTACGCGCGGAGTGTTTATTACCTTATTTTCCCGTTTATTACCTTTGATTACCTTTAAATTCCCCCGCTACGCGGGCAGTTTAAATTTCCTTGCTACGCGGGCAGTTTAAATTGGCAATTTATCTTAGTTTTTCAATTTCAAATCGATTATTCCATTCAGTAGTTACGGCATACATGTTTAATAAAACTACTATAAAACACTATTATCCTTTTCTTTAACGTTTTAAACACATATAAATGTATAGTATAGCTATAAAAAACCTTAAATTTTGTAATTACTATCATTTGGAATTAAAATTTCTAGTGTATTTTAGCGCCTCAAATTATAAATTTTCTCCTCCGGGGGGCATTGTTCCCCCCGAACCCCCTTGACTGAATTTTTAAGATCACAGAAAATTATGTAGAAATTAGGTAAAAAAACAAAAGTAAAAGGTATGTTCACGCGATCACCAGGAGACGATTTTTAAGCCCTTTTTAGTATATATTTTAAAAAATTTTCGCCTCCGGTGGCTGGGTGGACACCCCCCCAGACCCCCCGGCCGACGCTTCGCGTCGGCTGGCGCCGCTACGCGTAGGCGACAGTGCTTCGCGCCGCTTTGACAACACTTTCTCTCCCCTCCCCCAGACTGACGCCCCCGAAATGAAATCCTGACTGCTCCACTGCACGTTTTTATTAAAAAAATTAAAAAAATAAAATTTATAAGTTGCAATAAGATCTTATTTTAATTTTACATAGTTTTAAAGCATTTATAAGCTTGTTTTACGTTTTTTTACGCGTTTTAAGCTCATTTTAAGGCAGCGCGGAAATATTGGGTAAACCCCCCCCCCTCAAAATTTGGGTCTTACTGGACACCCCCCTAAAATTTGACCCCCCCAAAATCCGAGAGGCTGCCCACCTATGCTCAAAACTTAAGTTTTAAAATTAAAATGAATGTTTTAAGCAATAAAAAGCTCAAAACTGCAATAAAAAGAGCATTTTGACCTGAAATTAGGGTTTTTTTATACCTATTTTTCTTTCAAAATGAAAACACGATATAGGTAAAATCAGGGACGTAGCCAGAGTTTTATTTGGGGGGGGGGGCGGATTGTAGTACCAAAAAAATTTTGGGGGAGGGGCGGAGCCGGGGGGGGGGGGGCGGAGCCCCCCCCCCCCCCGAAATTTTTTTTTGGGGGGGGGGGGGGGGGCGGAGCCCCTTTTAATTTTTTAAAACGTACAAAAAGCAGGGATAAACGTAGATAAAGCTGTATAATACAATTTTTTGGCCTAATAACCTATTATCTAATGTTTTAGCAATAAAAACATGTTTTCTTAGTTACAAATTGCATTAGCACACATTGGCAGAGCCTGGATTTAACAAAAAAGGAATTTAGTGACCTTTCAGATCATACATTGGCACGGGGAGGGTTGGGGGCGGTTAACCTCCCCAAATTCTGAGAAGGGGAATTTAATCCCCCCCCTCAGAAGTTGGGGGGGGGGAGAAAAGGTTAACCTCCCAATTTTGGAAAAATGAAGAAAAAAATGTCTTCAAATGACTTCTAACTGCCTCCAAACTTAAGTTTTGAGGTCAAAATGAATGTTTTAAGCAATAAAAAGCTCAAAAATGCAATACAAAGACTTTTTGACCTAAAATTAGCGTTTTTTTTACCTATTTTCCCTTCAAAATCGAAAAACGATATGGGTAAAATGCACTCCAGAAAAAAAAACGATATGGGTATTTTGCGTTTCTCGGATTTTAACCCCCCTAATTTGGGTTTTAACCCCCGCCCCACTCCGCACCAACTAGCCTATGTATGTTTCAGACCCCTTGGCTACACCCACATTGTAAACCAAAGCACATGAGCAGCATCTTGACTCCATGTTATTTAGGGTACCTACCTACCCATATCAAAAAAATCCGAGCCAGTGCTATAAGCGGCTGGAAAATTTAGGAGGGGGGAGGTACATAAATCAACCAACAGACCTGTGCACGGTCTGGAAATGCCCCCCCCGTTTTATTGGAGGATTTGCTCCCCCCGTTTTATTGCCCCCCCCCCGCCGAAAAATGAAAAAGTACCCTAAAATTATGACGCCATTTTTGACCTATGATGACGCCATCATCGCGAATTTTTTGCAGTTTTTAGCCTATTTCAATGTATTTTAAGCCATTTTAGATCTATTTTTACCTTATTTTCGCTTTTTTGTCCCTTTTTTTCCTTTTCCCTTCTTTTTTTTCTTTTTTTCTACTTTTTTTCCCTTTTTTTTCTTCCCTCCCTGCTTGCCCCCCGTTTTATTGCCCCCCCCGTTTCAAAAAAGTTGCCCCCCCCGTTTTAACCCCGGGAGGGGGGGGGGGGGGCCGTGCACAAGTCTGCAACCAATATGATTGTTTGTTTTGCTTTCTGTGTGGTATTTATTACTTATAAAAAATATTGTACTAACTTTGAAATAACATTAGCGTTAGGCAAGATTAATAGCGAGATATATGTATTTATATTATAGAAAGTGACTGCTGAGCGAAGCGAAGCGAAAATTTTTTTTTGTTTTTTGGGGGTCAATTGGGGTACTAAAATTATTTTATAGTTTTGCGCCGAGCGATGAGTGAGGCGCTAGAAAATTTTGAATTTTTTGGCTTTGAAAACCCCCAAATTTTACTATCTGGCAACCATTTCGGGGGGGGGGGGGGGGGGCGGCCCCCCCCCACCCCGCCCAACCACTATCCCTATTTTTCCCCCTATCCGACGGTTTCGGGGGGGGGGGGGGGGCGGCCGCCCCCCTGGGTACGTGGGGGGGGGGGGGTGGCCGCCCCTCTGATTTTTACCTTATTTTCGCTTTTTTGTCCCTTTTTTTCCTTTTCCCTTCTTTTTTTTCTTTTTTTCTACTTTTTTTCCCTTTTTTTTTCTTCCCCCCCTGCTTGCCCCCCGTTTTATTGCCCCCCCGTTTTAAAAAAGTTGCCCCCCGTCCCCCCCCCGTTTTAACCCCGGGAGGGGGGCAGTGCACAAGTCTGCAACCAATATGATTGTTTGTTTTGCTTTCTGTGTGGTATTTATTACTTATAAAAAATATTGTACTAACTTTGAAATAACATTAGCGTTAGGCAAGATTAATAGCGAGATATATGTATTTATATTATAGAAAGTGACTGCTGAGCGAAGCGAAGCGAAAATTTTTTTTTGTTTTTTGGGGGTCAATTGGGGTACTAAAATTATTTTATAGTTTTGCGCCGAGCGATGAGTGAGGCGCTAGAAAATTTTGATTTTTTTGGCTTTGAAAACCCCCAATTTTTACTATCTGGCGACCTTTTCGGGTGGGGGGCGGCCGCCCCCCCCCCCTCACGCCCAACCACTATCCTTATTTTTCCCCCTATCTGACGGTTTCGGGGGGGGGGGGGGGGCGGCCGCCCCCCCCCCCGTGGGGGGGGGGGGGGGGTGGCCGCCCCTCTGATTTTTACCTTATTTTCGCTTTTTTGTCCCTTTTTTCCCTTTTCTCTTCTTTTTTTCTCTTTTTCCACTGCTTGCCCTCCTCCGTTTTATTGCCCCCACGTTTCAAAAAAGTTGCCCCTGTTTGGAATTGCCCCCTCCCCAATAAAACCCCGGGGGGAGGCAGTGCACAGATCTCTCTCTAGAAATGCATCACCAAAAGAATACTCCCCCCCCTAAATCGTATATCGACTACCTATGGCCATAACTGAAAGTTTTTTTGATTTTTGACAGACACGCTTAAAACAAATAAATTCTTGAAACCGATAACATTTAATATGACGACATTTTTCAAAGCATCGCTGATGTTTCTAAAAACGTTGCAGACAAGCTTTTGTAATACTTAACCGTTGATTAAAACACAATTTACTTTTACAATTTCAGACCTGTCCACGGTCTGAAAATGCCCCCCCCCGTTTTATTGGAGGATTTGCCCCCCCCGTTTTATTGCCCCCCCCGCCAAAAAATGAAAAAGTACCCTAAAAATATGACGCCATTTTTGACCTATGATGACGTCATCATCGCGAATTTTTTGCAGTTTTTAGCCTATTTCAATGTATTTTAATCCATTTTAGACCTATTTTTACCTTATTTCCGCTTTTTTGTCCCTTTTTTCCTTTTTACCTTCTTTTTTTCTTTTTTTTCTCCTTTTTTTCTCTTTTTTTTTCTTTCCCCCCTGCTTGCCCCCCCGTTTCAAAAAAGTTGCCCCCCACGTTTTGGAATTGCCCCCCCCGTTTTAACCCCGGGGGGGGGGCAGTGCACATGTCTGCAATTTTACCGGAATTATATTAAAACAAAAAAGCTTATAATATTATTATATAATATACTTCTTGTGCCGGATTTTCCTTCATTTTATGTTCATGCAAAATATCCAAGAAGCAGGCAAAATCCACCCTTCCTTCTAAAATAAAGACTATTTAATTATTTATATATTTCCACCATAGGTGAGCACGGTCGGGGACGCTAGGGGAGGGTGGTGACGCGGGGTAAATCGAATTTTAAATTCTAGGAGGGGGGTGCCAGGGGGGTCCGGACCCCCCCTAGCTTTTTTTTTGGGGGGGGGGGGTGCAAAATTTTGAAATCTAGAGGGGGGTCAGGTGGGGTCCGGTGTCGAAAGCAAAACAGTTTTAAACCATAATAACTTTAATAATTGTTCTTTTTATAGGATAATACTACATTTTATTGAATAAAAAGCCATATTCATGTATAAAAAGGGTGTAAAAGCATGAATATGTGATGAAAATTCACGTTTTTGGAAGAAAATTTAGTATAAAAAAGGTACCTAAAATTTTCCCGAGGGAGGAGGGGGGTAATATTTCAAAATCTAGAGGGGGGTCAAGGGTAAAAAATTCGGAAATTTGGGGGGAAGGGGGGGGGGCCTAGATTTTCGTCTAGGGGGGGGGAGGTCCCAAAATTTCGAGGCTAGGGGGGGGGTGGACCCCACCCTGCCCCCCGCTTCTCACCTATGATTTCCACAATAAGAATTACGATATAAATCATTATGATAATGATAATAGAAATTTTTATGAACAAAAAAAATAAAGTAAAGACAGTGCAGGGACAAGAAAGGGATGGAATAAGTAAGTGAACAAAAAAAACACCCGATTTTTTCACCAAAAAAAAAACAAAAAAAAACACCCATATCTCCTTAAATAAAACTCAAAACTCTAATTTAATCTAAAGTCTAACTCAAATTCAATCTAAAATTTAAAGTCTACGCCAAAAAAAAACACGGAAAAGTTGTTTTTTACCTATTTTAACCCCAAAACTTGAAAAATATGCCATTTTAAAAATTTTGAATTTTTTTTCTCAAAAACACCTATGCTGTGTATGGAATATTGGTATTTTTGACTCTTTATAGCTACATGCGTGAAAATTAACATCCTAAACAATTAAGACTCGCTCTTTAACGTGGTACACGTTGGTTTTTAACCTAGTCGGCTAGTCGCACCAATTTTTTATAATGGGGTGTTTCTTTTTTTGGAAAAACGCTGTGAACAAACTTGAGTGCTTTTTTAAAAAAAAAAAGCACAATAAAAATCACTTAAAATTTAATAAAACTTCTTGAAATCTCAAAAAAATTTTGAGGTACCTATACATAAAATACCCCATTTTTAGCGTTTTTAGTACTGGGAGGACCCCCCAAATTTTAGGGGGGAAGTGTCCGGCGTACTCCCAAAATTTAAGGGAGGGGGGTGTCGGCTATAATCGGAATTTTTTGGTATAACCCCCCTGCCCACCTATAATTGTGAGCATTTGGGCTCAAATCAATATAATTTTTTTAATTTAGATCTTGGGTGTTAGTCTTAGTCCAATTTAAGCTCGTCAGTCTAGTCATAAGAAGCACCCCGCTAAAATTGGCCCTGTCAGAAAATTTTGGGATTTTTTAGCACAACAAATCGTTTTTTTTATAATAAATAATATGACGATGTGACACCACTAGTTGATTTTAATTGTCAATATATATGCAAAATTACTCAAAATTTTCAAAAATTCTGTTATTTTTTATAATTTTTGAAAGATTTTGGAATGAATTAACCATTTTTTTCTAAAAATGCGAAAAACTGAAATGTTCTATGCTGTAGGAAAATGAATTTAAACACCAACCCAAAGTTCAATTGCAGAGCTGGCCTTTAAACACAATTTAGCCCTAGGTATTGTGTAAAAATTTCTTTCAAAAAAAATACCCGACCGACCGACCCGACCAAAAATATCTATGTATGCCCCTCTCACCACAAAATACCGGGAGGCTGCCCTACCATGCTTATGAATCAACTGATACACCTGACCATTAAATCCTCCGCATAATAATAAGACTGCGTCTTGCATTAATCATAAAAAAGTTTAAAGGTAAATTTAGTACTTGAAAAATGATTTTAAGCAAAAAAAAAACTTTACTAGCTTGTTTGGTTTTAACTTATGTAATATTTTTTTAAAGTTTTTTTTATTTTTGGAGCTACCCCCCGCCTCGTCCTCCACCAAAAAGACAGAAAAATATTTTTTAACACATTTTTTTCGAATATTCGGTGTATTATTTTTTTTAAATGCGAAAATTATTAGTTTTTCAAGCGGTAAAATCGTAAAATTTATTACAATTTTGGATGTTCAGGTGCTCTTAAGATTCGGATTTTATTTTAATGAGTGTAAATTCAATACTGATTTATTTTTAGTCTATTTTAAAGAAAGCTGTAGGGTAAGTTTCTTACTTTTTTTCTTGAAATAGAGTTGAGATTCCTCTACTGTAGGACTGTTTCCTAGACATCTCATGATGTAGCGGAGATGAGCGGCATCGTCTAGCGATCCCTTATGAGCATATAAATAAAATGCTTCTCGGTACTCTGAAAAACAATGAAATGTACCAAAAATGTTTCTATTGTTTTCTTCGCTGTCAATTTTGATGTTCAAGTTAACCAACAAAAGACAAAAACTTACGGTGGATTGAAAGCATTAGTAGAAAAAAGTGGCATAGGTAAGTGAACACAAAAAAACACACCCGATTCTTTCCAAAAAACACCTCTATTATATCTCCTTAAATACTTAAAACTCCTTAAACTTGAAACTCAAATTTAAAGGTCTTAATGAAATCTACGCCAAAATTAACATGTAAAAGTTGTTTTTTTTACCTATTTTAACTCCGAAATTGGAAAAATGTCACATTTTAAAAATTTTTAATTTTTTTTCCTCAAAAACGAGTTTACCTGCTGTGTTGTTTGGAATATCAATACTTTTGACCCTTTAGAACTATATGCATGAAAATTATACTTTTTCCAAAAAAAAACCTTAGAAATTACTTAAAATTCAATAAAAACTATCAAAAGTGTGTTCTAACAGTTTCGACAACTAAACTAAAAGTGTGTTCTGTTTTGAAATTACTTCAAAACATATAAAAAACGGATTATAAAATAAATTACTTGTCATATGATGCATTTTACAAAAATGTAAAATTATCAAACCTTGAAAATTACTTAAAATTCAATAAAAACTATCAAAAGTGTGTTCTAACAGTTTCGACAACTAAACTAAAAGTGTGTTCTGTTTTGAAATTACTTCAAAACATATAAAAAAAACGGATTATAAAATAAATTACTTGTCATATGATGCATTTTACAAAAATGTAAAATTTATCATTGAGACAAAAAATATAAAAAAAACAGAAAAAATTTTAAAAATTTAAAAAAATAATTCATCATTATTTTATTTACTTAAATCTTTGTACGGTTTTGTTTAAATTAATTCATGAGTTTAAAAAAGAGCCTCAACAAGAAAATCTTGTGTTTTTGTTTCAAAATTTTAAAATTCATGTTTTTCTATTCATTATTAAATGTCAAATGATTAAAATTTTAATAAAATCACTAAACTGTAAAAAATATGTTTACAGTTTCAAACTGCATTTCTGGGGTAAAAAAATGTGTAGATTTAATAAAAACTGTTTTTGTAGCTCAAAAAAGAACTAAAAATTGAAATTATAGACAAAAAAGTGGAAATGATATTTTTCAAACTTTTTTCTCTTTATTTAAAAATTTTAATAAATCGAAAATTATTACAAAAAATTGTTTTTTCACAGGGGTAAAAAGTTTTTTAAAAATTTTTTTATGAGCAATAATAAATAATAATTATTCATATATTATATTTGCTAATTATAGCTTTACTTTACTCTAATCATAGTTTTACTCTTTAAAGTTATATAAAGGAAAGAAACCTTGGAGTTAAATTTAGTATTAGTATACTTACTTACTAATATACTACATTTTTTAGTATAATAATATAATTATTAGGTAGGTAAGGTATATTAAAATATTTGTATGCAACTGCATAGATGCATAACACAGACCTGTGCACTGCCCATAGGTGCAGGGTCGTAGCCAGGATTTCGGTAAAGGGTGTTGTACTCCATAGAAATTTTTCTAAAGGGGGTTTTGTTGTAGGGGGTTGTACTCCAAATTTTCAAAATACGGTAAAAAGACATTAAAAAAGGGTAAAATTTTTGCGCTTTGGGCTAAGTGATTTTTTTTGCTTTTATTTGCATTGGTTTTTCAAGTTAAACTTGAAAAATTATACGTTTAAAAAGGTATAACATTAAAAATCGTGCGACAGCACAAAAAAAATTTTGAAAAATTGTCTTTGAAATTTATTAGAAACATCAGTTAAAAGTTGTAAAAAGGTATATAAATGTCGCTGAATAAATATAAATGAGCGCTGAGCGGAGCAAAGCGCTAGAAATTTTTTTTAAAATTGTTCTCTTAGGACCACCAAATTTTTACCTCTGCCAGCCCAAAAGGGGGGTACAACCCCCATAACCATAACCCAACCAACCCCCCCGCCTGGCTACACCCTTGCATAGGTGGGCGGGCAGCCTCCCGGATTTTTTTGGGGGATGATATACCCGACTCCATAAATTTTGTCCCAAAAATTTTTTTTGGGGTATACCTCAAATTCAAATACCCTATTTTTAGCGTCTTCAGTACTAGGACCCTCCCCCCCCCCAAATTTTAGGGGGGATATCTGGGGTACCCCCAAATTTTAGGGGGGGGGGTTTCTGTTATATAATCGGGATTTTTTTTTTGGGGGGGGGGTATGGTATGTATAACCCCCCACGCTCCCCTGCCCACCTATGGCACTGCCTTCCTGGGGTTTTATTGGGGGGGCAATCCCAAAATGGGGGGCACAAAAGGGGCAACTTTTTTGAAACGGTGGGAGCAATAAAACGGGGGGGGCAAGCAGGCGAGAAAAAAAAAGAGAAAAAAAGGAGAATATAAGAGAAAAAAAGAGAAAAAAAGAGACGAAAAAGCGAAATAAGGTAAAACAAGGTCTAAAATGGCTTAAAATACATTGAAATGGGCTAAAAACTGCAAAAAATTCGCTATGATAGTTAAAAAAATGGCGTCATAATTTTAGGGTAGTTTTTCTTTTTGGCAGGGGGGGTAATAAAACAGGTGGGGGGGATCCTCCAATAAAGAGGGGGGGGCATTTCCAGACCGTGCACAGGTCTGCATAAAATGTTTTATGACAGAAGAATAACTATAAAATAAAACATTAATTTTTATTAGCTCTGCAAATAAATCTTTTCATCTTGCGCAATAGGAATTCAGTATATAAAAATAAAAAAAAAAGTGAAAAGAAAACAATATCGGTTTGACGGTTTTACATTTCACTAAAAGCAAAGCACACAAATTTTTCCAATTTCAAAATACATTTAAGCTTTAAAACAGTGCAAAATGGCACGAGCTGCTAGTTTTATAAAGATAACGTAGCGACTATATCATTGAAACACATATAAAACAAAAAAAAACACAAAGCATAATAACTAAATAAAACATAAAAATGCTGCAAACTATAAGCTTTTCAATTGTTTTTGCAAAAATTTTGCGATGATGGCGTCAGCAGACCTGTGCACGGTTTGAAAATGCCCCCCGCTTTGTTGGAGGATTTGCTTCCCCCGTTTTATTGACCCCCGCGGAAAAATTGAAAAGTACCCAAAAATTATGACGCCATTTTTTACCTATTATGACGCCATCATTGCAAAATTTTTGCAGTTTTTAGCCATTTCAATGCAATTTAAGCTATTTTAGACCTACTTTCACCTTATTTTCGCTTTTTGTCCCTTTTTTCCCTTTTCCTTTCTTTTTTTCTCCTTTTTTTTCTTTCCTCCCTGCTTGCCCACCGTTTCAAAAAAGTTGCCCCCCCTTTTTGGAATTGCCCCCCATTATAACCCCCGGGGGGGCAGTGCATAGGTCTGCGTCATAATAGGTTAAAAATAGCCTTAGATGAATGGGGGGTAGAGTGGGGTCCACCCATAGGTGGGCAGGGGGAGGGTTATACCCATAGGGCGGGGGGGGGGGGGGCGGGGGGTTATACCCCCCCCCCCCAAAAATTTTGGATTTTGCTGACACCCCCCCCCCCTTAAATTTGGGACACCCCCTCCCCAAATTCGCCTCCCGGAGAAAAATTTTTAAGTGTAATAAAACGACTAAAAAAAATTTTCCGCGCTTCGCGCGAGAAGTTAATTGTTAATTGATAAATTTATCTTAGTTTTTCGATTACAAATCGATTATCCCGTTCAGTAGTTAAGGTATACAGTTTAATAAAACTACTATAAACACTATTATCCTCTAATTACCGTTTTATATTTTAAATGCATGTTTTAAATGTGTAGGTATAAGAAACCTTAAATTTTGTAATAAGTATCATCTGGAATTAAAATTTCAAGTGTATTTTAGCGCCTTAAATTAAAAATTTTCTCCCCCGGGGGGCATTCTGCCCTCCCGACCCCCCTGACAAGAGGGTCCGCCCCTTGACCCCGCTGGGGGGCTCTCGCCCCCCAGACCCCCCATATCTGGGGGGCTGCCGCCCCCCAGACCCCTCCCTTCAGGGTTAGTAGGGCCCCCAGACCGCTCCCCCAAATGAAATCCTGGCCACGCCACTGCAAAAGAGGGGGTCTGTCTAACCCCAAAGTTTTCCCTTTGCCGACCTAAAAGAGGTGTCTAGAACCCCCCTGGCTACGCCCATGTATGTATATAATCTTGAATTAAATATAAGATTATGGATTAAAAAGTTTGTGATACTTGACTTTATAATCAAGACAATAATATTATTATTCTATTATTACGTAATTATTAAAAAAACTATGATTTCTAATCTAATTATAAGAATATATAAACACATTATTAATAAAAGAATTAAAAAATAAAATTTGTAAGTTGCAATAAGGTCTTATTTCAATTTTACACAGTTTTAAAGCATTTATAAGCTTATTTTACGTTTTTTTACGCGTTTTAAGCCCATTTTAAGGCAGCGCGGAAATATTGGGTACACACACCCCCCTCAAAATTTGGGTCTTGCCGGACCGGACACCCCCCCTAAAATTTGACCCCCCCCCCCTATACCCCCCAAAATCCGAGAGGCTGCCCACCTATTGTTATAACCCCCCTCCAAATTTCGAATTTTACTGACACCCCCCCCCCCTTATATTTAGGGTACCTGGGAACACCCCCCCCCAAATTCGCCTCCTGGAGAAAAATTTTTAAGCGATATAAAAGGACTAAAAAATTTTTCCGCGCTTCACCTTGTTTATGTCATATATTTCTTTTTCTTTCTATTACTCAATAAAAATAAGTCTACAAAACAAAAAAAAATTTTTTACAAACAATTTGATACCTTAAAATTTCCGATTTCCAAAACATTACAACTGAAAAATGAGTACATTGAACTACAGCTGAGCAATGCAAAGTACCAGTAAATGTTTTATAATTACTTCTAACCTTTAAATTTTTAATACCACTATATTATAACAATCTAAAGAAGGGGGGTCCAGCGTGGTTGTACCAAGATTAAAAAACAAAGTAACAAAAATTTGGAAGTGGAGACCAATTAAAACATAAAGAATGGAGTGGGTCTACCGTGGTCATAGCAAGATTACAAAACAAAGTATCACAAATTTGCAAGTGGAGACTATATAATAAATGAGACGCTGAGCGAAGCGCGAGAAATTTTGTTAAAAATATTCATTCTAGACCCCCCAAATTTTTATCTTTGGCGAGCCAAAAAAGGGAGGGGGTCTAACCTCAAATTTTTCCCTTTGCCGACCTAAAAAGGGGTTTAGACCCCCTGGCTACGCTCCTGTATGTATATAATTTTTAATTAAATATAAGATTATGCATTAAAAAGTTTGTGATACTTGACTTCATAATCAAGACAATATTACTATTCCATTATTACGTAATTATTAAAAAACCTATGATTTTTATCTAATTATAAGAATATAAACACATTATTTATTATTAAAAGAATTAAAAAATAAAATTTATAAATTGCAATAAGGTTTTATTTTAATTTCACACAGTTTTAAAGCATTTATAAGCTTGTTTTATATTTTTTACGCGTTTTAAGCCCATTTTAAGGCAGCGCGGAAATATTGGGTCCACCCCCCTCAAAATTTGCTAGCTTTTTGACCGTGTTCATCTATGGCCCCCTCATGTCTGAGTGGGGGGTTAAACTTCCCTTTTCAGAATTTGGGGGATTAACGTTAACCCCCCGTGCGTGTGCCTATGTATGGAGTTAACCTTTTCTCTCCCCCCCTTACTTGAGTTTGGGGGGGAGGGGGTTAAACAAACCCCCTTCTCAGAATTTGGGGAGGGAGGAGTTAACCCCTCCCCCAAACCTCCCCTTGTCCCATGTTTGGTGCACAGGTATGGATGAGGTTTTTAACCCCCTCCCCCACTCAAAAGTGGGGGGAAGGTTATTCCCCCAATTTTGAAAAAATAAAGGAAAAAATGACTTCTAACTGCCTCCAAACTTAAGTTTTAACTTAAGATAGAACTTCACAGTTTTGACCACTTGGACTACAAGTCGCATATCATTATAAATATTAATTTTTGGCCCATAAAAGTGTATAAAAAGTTAAGAATCTGTGCTAACCAGTGGTTATAAAAACATCACTGAAAAGTTTGTCCAGTTTGCAACAGATGTCAATGGATTCTACCTCTGAAAACCACAATAAGGCCTTTTAAAAAAAATTAATGCGTTATTTTTGGGAGAAATTTCATAATAAATTAGGGTAATGTAGGGGGCAACTTTCAGAGGTGGTTTGGGTTCAAAATGATCTCAGGATTTTTTTTAAATTGTAAAAAAGTCTTTTTTTACAAAAATATATAGTAAAAAAGTCCTTTTTTAATCGTTTATAATTAAAAAAATGGTAAAAGCCTATATCTAACTATTTCCAAACTTTCGTTTAAAAATAATGAATCAATTTTTTTTTAATTTTCCTTTAATTTTCTTTTAATTGACGCCAAGAAACTACATTTTGAACCATTCCTTTAAAAGCTCCTTTTAATTGAAAATCCCAGAGGACCCAGTAGCCTAGTGGTTAGTACGTCGCGCTCAGGTCCTCGGATCCATGGGTTCGAGTAGTCGCTTGGCCATATTTTTAACGCCGAAAAATTTTTTTTTTATTTTTTAGCTTTTTAATTTAAAAAAATGTTTTATTATTTAAGATACACTAAATAAAAAATGAAAAAATAGAATATTTTTGGTAATAAACTTTATTAATGTTTTGTATTTTTGACATGTATTTTATTGATGTTATTTGATGATTGTGGATGACAACATTTTTTGCAGAAAAATGAATGTCAAAAATTGAATCAGCAGGTCAAACTATGTATAGTAAGATGTAATTCAAAAAGATCTGTCGTCAAAAAAAAACTGTGAAGTTCTACCTTAAGGTCAAAATAAATGTTTAACTTAAGGTCAAAATGAATATTTTAAGCAATAAAAAGCTCAAAAATGCAATAAAAAGGACTTTTTGACCTAAATTAGCGTTTTTTAAAATCAAAAAACAATATAGGTAAAATGCATTCCAAAAAAACGTTATGGGTAAAATGAGTTTCTTGGATTTTAACCCCGCCCTCCTAATTCCAGGTTTACCCCCCATGGGTTATACCTCCCAAAAATCCCAATTACTGTCAACACCCACTCCTCTCTAAAATTTGGAGGTATCGCAGAACCCCCCATAAAAATTTGGGGGTCCAAGTACTAAAAACGCTAAAAATAGGGCATTTGAGGCAAGGACATATCCAGGGTTTCATTTTCGGGGGGGGGGGGGGCGGATTGT
>JASAMX010008013.1:0-51606 GCA_030248175.1 Microlaimidae sp. YZB2_3 | reverse complement strand
CGTGGTTAATTTTGTAATTTAAATTCATCTTCTTCTTATTATTTTTTTTATTTTATCTCGGCAACGGAATGATTATAAACATATGTCATTGGGCAGCTAAAACTATAGTTTATTAGGCTATTTTTTAATTTAATTCAAAAAAGTGGGAGACTAGCCTTGAAAAATGCTCTAAGAATAGCAGGAAAAAGGGGCGATTTTTTCCCCGGTGGAAATGTTTAGACAGAAAAGATGTAGACAATATTGTGAGATGGAGATTATGTGGACTATAGGAAATTTGCATTTGGTTTGGCCAGCTGCTCACTAAATAAAAATTTTTGACGATATGATAATGATTTGTTTATACATTTATCTAATCATACAGCACTGTTGCATTTTTTTTTTGTTTGATGAAATGTCAATTGAAAAAATAATAATTACACAATTATAGTTGACAAGCGCGAAATCGCCACTTTTTCAAATTTATAGTTGTTTCTTAACATACAAATATAACCTTCTAATTGAAAAAGTGGCGATTTCGCGCTTGTCAAAGATTGCTGTGAGTATGATTTTTTCAATTGACATTTCATCAAACTAAAAAAAAATGCAACAGTGCTGTGTGATTAGATCAATGTATAAACAAATCATTATCATATCGTAGAAATTTTTATTTAGTGAGCAGCTGGCCAAACCAAATGCAAATTTCCTATAGTCCACATAATGTCCATCTCAGACTAGTCTACATCTTTTTCTGTCTAAACATACGCCCGGGGAAAAATCGCCCCCTTTTTCCTGCTCTATTCTTAGAGTATTTTTCAAGGCTAGTCTGTATATAGGAAGCCAACATTTAGTGGCGTTTATTCGAGTTATGAGAGTTTTATTCCAGTTTCTTGTAAATATAGTCTTGTTTTTAGTCTTTTGCATAGATCTTATCATCTTTCATCAACATATACACAGTTTCATAAAGAAATCCAAGTTTTAAAATCTCTTTTATGTAAAAATGCTTATCCTGTTGGTTTTATCGATTCTTGTATAAGAAAGTTTCTTTTTAAAAGTATTTTCTGTTAAAACCAATGTAGCTTTAACTGTTGAGAAAATACCACTATATATTATTTTACCATATACTGGTGTTAGTTCCGCACGTGTTAAAGTTCTAATCTTAAAAAACTGTTTTACCGTTTTTTCCCTCAAGTTGAGCTTAAAATTGTGTTTAAAACTTCTGTCCGTTTAACAAACTTTTTTCCATATAAGGACAAGATCCCGTTTGATTTGAGATCTAGTGTTGTATATAAGTTTACGTGTAGTGGGTGCAATTCCACTTACTGTGGCCAAACGGTTCGCCACCTTGGCACTAGAATCTCAGAACATATAGGAATTTTTTCCAAAACTGGTAAAAAAATTGTTCCAAAAGATTCCGTTGTATTTGATCATGTTGTTTCATGTAATATGCTTAAGAATTATCCAACGTCTAAGGATTTTGCTGTTTTATGTTCCGCTTCTAATGAGTTTAATCTGAGAATACAAGAAAGTTTATGTATAAAGAGGGATAGTCCTGTTTTAAATAAGAATGTTGCCAGTGTTAATTTAAGCTTGTTTTAGCAATTTTTTGTATTTTAATATATTTTGTAGTAGTAAGTTCCTTTTGTCTTAATTGTTTGTCTAACTGTCGGTAGTCCATAACCAGTTTTAATTCGCGCAGTTTATGTTCTTCTATTTTATAAACACTCTTCTGTATATGTTTTTAATTTATCACAAACTTCTACTTCATTTTGTATGTTTTATCAAGTTTTCTAAATTCATTTCACTAGTTTCTTTTTCTATTCTTGTAATTATGTATTATTTACTTGACTTTAATACTTAATATTTATTTTCTTAATTTGTAGTATTTTTTTGTAAATTCACTTATAATTATTTAATTTTAGATGTAATTGAAAATGGCTGAAGAAACAGCCGAAAGCTTTTACGTACGATGTCTTTATCAATAAACGTTTTAACTTATATACTTCTTGCTATTGTAAAAAAATCATAACTATAATCCAGAAGTTTTTAACGAACCAAAAACGCAAAAAAATGTTTTTATTTCTTTTTTTACACAGAAAAACGTGTTTTGTAAGGAAGGAAAGGAAGGAAATTGTTTTGTACTTTTTTCATTTAACCCATTACGTTTTTATAGTTTTAGAAAGAAAAAGTTTCATTCATATTTTAAAAAAATAAGGAGTTGTGAAAACAAATAAGGTTAAAATCGCACTAATTTAGAGAAATATTGTACCACTATAAAAAACATTTATTTAAAAGAAACAATGCAAAAAACTTTTTGGCTTTTAGTTATGAAACAAAAAACTTAGAGGTGCAAATGAGACAAAAATTTAAAAAGCGCAACAAATTCTTAACTGTAAATTATTTTCCGTTCATTTTTTCTACATCATCATATAAATAATTATACTTATCTAAATCATCATACATATCATACTTATAGGGGCACATCTCAATTTTTATTAGAGAAAATTCCTATAAGTATATAAATAAACAGACAAAATAAGGTTTTACGTCTTTTTTCTAACATCAATTGATGATCTTTTACTATGTAATTGCCGAAAAACCAAAATACTCAGTGACGCGTGAATGAATCTAAATAGAATAAAAAACAATTAAACCTTTATATACCTAATAATTAATGATTTTTGGTATCAGCACCATTTAATCATTTAGAAATTTTTATGCTTGTCAAAAACTTTGTAAAACCGATACAACTAATATCTTGTTTTGACCTAGGGCTGGTTCACACCGGAAGTGACAAATGATAGGTGCCAACGCGTTCCGCGCGTTTACATCTTAACTTTGTCGCTTGTCACGCCGGTGTGAGCCGGGCCTAAATGTTTTTTTTAAAATTTTTGCTTAAAAGCGTGCCTGAAAATATATATATAATTTACGCGAAAATATAAGAAATCAAATGTAAGAAACGAGACTAAATGATAAATTAAAGCTTAAATCGTTAAACAACTGCGCCAGCCTTTAAATTCCCGCGATATTTCCTTATCACATCACTAACTGTCGTGGGCATTCACTGGGGACGGAGTGTTTCACCCCTGATCGCTCTTTTTCGACTCTCGGTTCGAATAGATCTTCTTCCCCGACACGTGTAGTGTGTCACCCCCTTGATCGAGCTCTTCCGGTTCGAAAGATCTTCCTTCCCAATACGGGAGTCTCAATTCAGAAAGAGTCGACTACGACCAGCCGTCCCGCCCGAGAACTTGACATACCGGAGGGGTGAAACAACGACTCCGATACAGAAAAAATGACGACGGAATAGCCCGCGGTTTTTCCCAGAGGGGATTTAACTCTTACCCGCGGTCCGCCCCCTATTCCTCGCGATTTGTCGCGACGCGGTTTTCGAGGGCAAAAAGGCTGTTTCAAGTCGTAATCGACCGATTCCAACGTAA
This sequence comes from Microlaimidae sp. YZB2_3, assembly GCA_030248175.1. Taxonomy (NCBI): domain Eukaryota; kingdom Metazoa; phylum Nematoda; class Chromadorea; order Desmodorida; family Microlaimidae; species Microlaimidae sp. YZB2_3. The sequence goes on along the minus strand of JASAMX010008013.1, from coordinate 48,190 downwards.
ATATCCGACTTCAGACAGGCCGCACTCACCCAGTTTCCCTGCTTGATTTAGCACGTTCCAAGATTCGCCACGAAGAAAATGCAAATGAAGCCGCGAGATCCGCTGCTCTTTTGACGAAAATATTTTTACAGAGATTTCTACAACCGTATTTGGAATTTACCTCCAAGTTTAAAGTAAGCTTTTTATATTATATAGAAAACTATTTTTCAAATTGGTTGAAATTGGTTTTTATCTATCCAAGCATTTTTATTTTGGCGCATTTGAGTAGTATAATAATATATGATAATAATAATATCATAAATATTGGTCAACGTTTTTTAACCTTCAAAGCATTGCTTGAATTTCGATTTTATTAAACGATCTCGGTAACTGTCTGTACCACAAGCTTCAAAATTTTACTTTTGTGTCTGTTTCGACATAGTTCATATATTCCGCGCAAATTTTTTTCAAAATGTTGAAATTAAAATTCCAGTCGTTTAAATGATTGTTTTTAGCGCTATCTTTTGACTGTTTTAAAAGAGCTGTATACCAAGGGGCATTTTCACGAATCCAAAATCTTCCTAGAACGAATAACTTGTTTAATACAAAACCTGTTTCTTCCATTTTGACATTTTGGCTTTTCGGTATCAGGACGAAAACATTTTCAAATTTCGACCCGGTCGGTTTATTCCTAAATGAGGTGTGTCCTTCGGCTATACAAAACTTTGATCGGTAAAACGTTGTAAAATTAATTTTTTTTCTTTTATTATATTCTTGAACATTTCATAGCTTGTGTGATAAGAGCCAAAGAGTCGTTTTTTGAGTACAGGAGCCTGTTCAAAACACGGTGAAGACAACAGCAGTATAATAAAAAAGTATGAACAAAAAAAATATTGCCACGCACTTTCCGTGAAAATTCGTCTTTTTTTCCGCTGCTGAAATGAGCGTACAAAAATAGACCCCGTTAAAGAATTTCGGTCATGATTCTGTAACCAAAAGTTCATGTTGTTTTTTTTCTCAAAAATATTAAGATAAAAAACGTATTTTTTAAGGTACAATTTTCTTTTAATGCTACTTTAGAATTAAAGTTTTTTTATCTTATAAGTGTAGCAGGCCTTTTACTTTCGGAGATAAACTAATATACTAAACAGATATACTAATCCACTTAGTTAATTCTGTAACACAGTTGTCAGGTTTTTATACTGTTATGAGCAGCGTTTATTTTTAAATCTGTCAGGAAAGCATTTTCCTGACCGAAATTCATCCGCAGGCATGTTATTTTTTTGAAGAATTCATGCTGTGATTAACAACACATTTTATAAAGAGTCTATATGGGAGAATTTTAAACTTGATTGGAAGACCTATATTTTCTCGGACTGTCAAAAAATTTTGACAGCTCAATGAAATATAGCATTGGATTAAGTTACTATAAAAACAGGTATAGATTATCCAGCACTTTTCGAAAATAAGAAAGTTGGCCTGATAAATGATTGATTTCTCTTAATCAATCATTAATATATCTTTATTACGCATTTACCACCATTTTATACCACCTTGTTTATTTAAAAATTTTCAGGAAAGCATTAAATATTGTAGGAATAATTGGTAATACTAATTTAGCAAAATAAAATTACTGGATCCTTATCCTTGTTGCAATGATCTCAATAAATTTTGTCCAGTTTTAAGCTATATAAATTTTATTATTTAAATTATTAGTTCGATTCGATGTGATTTTTTGGCTTCATGCTTTAAATTTCAAGCAATGACAAATACATATGTAGGATTTTACTCAGGTGGGGGTTGAATGCAGTAGTAGCAGAGAAAAGTAGTAGCGCAGATAAAAATCCACACTTTCTGAAATAAGACACCTTGTTTTACCGGTAAAACAAAAAAATTTTATGATCGGGCGTAAAATCACAGACACGCTTTACATTAAAAAATTTTGAAACTATATTAAACCATTTCGAACATTTGTTTACTAATTTCATATATAAATTTGTTTTGTATATCTAAGTAAGCGAATGTTTGGTAAAGTTAATGTAACTCTTCATGTAAAATTTTTTTTTTCAGAAACTATGTGCCAAAGGTTTAATTATCACTTCTCAATAACTTGCGCCGAAAAAAATTTGTAATATTATTTTGAAAAAAATTATACATTTAATTTCATGTTTTGATTCATTTTTAAGATAATTTAACGATAAAATAATTGCCATTTAAAGGCTTATTTTCGAAAAAAATCTGTTTGATTACATGTAGGCTGAAAATATTATTATTTTTATTGCAGTACTGATTAGGCGTTTGTTATTAATACCATGATTATGTAACAATGATATTGGGTGATTTTATTCAAAAGAAAGTCGTTAAAGGGTAATTGGGGTAAAGTTTGAAATTAGTGTATAGAAATAGAGTCATTCCAGTCAATTATCATGAATAGTGTCTGCGGCACATCAAAGAAAGAAAAGACTTAGGTTAAATAAAATACGCACCCAAATATAATAACTGTAATAAATAAACCTAATACAAGTTTTTTGCTGGTAAAATGTAGATGTAATTTAAATTATGAAATTTGTATCATGGTACAACTCAAAACTGGTGATCATGATAAAACTCATAAAAAGCTTTAACCATTGACTGCAGACCTTAATTTTCCTAAGCAACCTTAGCAAAATTCTACTATCAAGCTAAACTTTATCATGATATTTTTATAAAAATTTAACGGCGTTTACATTACATGAGTTTATATGACAATTGCTGGAATTTTTTTATTGCAATTATTTATTATTTCTAATAGTATAAGTAAATGTTATTGTACACACACATTTTCTTATATTTTAGTAAATTCTTGATATGTGAAACTTGAGTCGTAAGTGACCTATAAGTTGATCGCTAATAAGACCATTTATCACTAAGATTAAGCCTAGATTTCACAGCTATTTTAAAGAAAGAGTTCAAATTTTAAGTTTAGTTGGTTTTTCAAACTAATTTATTGCGTAAATATTTTTCAATCCAGCCTTATGTATAAAGTTTTATTACTTAAAAGTTTAATAATATAGATTTTTATAAAAGTTACATCAAGTTTCAGTTTCAACAAAAAATCAGTTTGGATAAAAATTACCATTAACAAAGAAATTTAAAAAAACACATCTTGGAACCGCTCAACCTTTTTTTAAAATATAAGCAAGATTGCACTTAGCGCCATAATCACTACACTCAAATTAAATTGGTCACGAGAACGATCCTATTTTACGAAAATAGAGGCAACAAAACTCAAATAAAGGAAGTACCACTAAATTTAGTAATTTATTACTAATTTTTTTTAATTGGCTAAGTTGAAAAATAGCTTTTTTTTAACAACACTTAAAATTCATGAGCAACAAAAATATAATGTAGAGTTTAAATTATCAAGTGCTTATTAAAATTGTCTTAAATAATAAGGTTTAACTATAAATAAATTATACCTTAAACACGAGAAAATTAAAAACAACAATTGAAAAAATTAGGCATGCTTATGCGCTTAAATATTACAAGACCTTCATAAAAATGTCGTTGTCAATGAAACTCCAAACTTTTTTCAAATTATTCTGTAAAAATTTTTTCCTTTACTTAACTCTAAAAATTGCCGCTTGAGTGTTCTAACAGGTTATTATACTTACAATTTTGACCTTAGATCGAGATAATTTTATTGCCACAAACTACGGGAGAAGACAATTTCCATTCGATAAATCGTCGTTAAAATAAGTCACAGTCATTATAAAATACACGTGACTGTGACTCATTTAAAATTTAAATCAGGACCATAATAATAACTGCAGAATAAGTCGCATTTGCCTGTCTTTTATAATGACTGTGGCTCATTTTGCCGTAGTAACGACGAAATACGCAACGCGCATGTTTCCAGTTTATAGACAACTTGGTTGAGTGATTTTTAGGTCAATCCCAATTTCACCTGGCAATTTTTCCGCACCTCAAAGACCACCGATCTGCCGCGTATTTTACTTAAAAATCCCAGCGTATAGGAAACCGAACCGGGTAGTACCCATCTTAGCCGACGGTTCTAATTTTTCGGGCCGGCCCGAGTTTTATGGGATTTGCTAAATTTTCATTTCTATTTAATGTAAGACCAGACTAAGAGCTTTATATAAACCAACATTTTTACTCGTGTTTTTCTTCTGCGTAGACCTGAAGATAAAAATTTATCATTTCTTGGGCAAGGACCTGAAAAAAAGGAATTTATCAATTTTATAAATTCTTGGCCCTTCTAAAAAATTTGGTGACGAACCAATTTGAGATTTTGGCGGTTTCTTCTAAACTTTTTCCCAACTTTATTTTAAATTGCGCGCGAATGAAAGGGCGCGCGATGCCAAGACCCATGTTTCTAAAATTTGCATGTCATACCGGACCGCCAAAATGTCGGCTCGCTTAACCCGGTATAAGGACGGGGCCCTGAATTGGGAAAACGGTTTTACCTGCCTCCTACCTGCCTCCATCGAAAATTTTGCTACCTCGTACCTGCCTCTGAGGCAGTTTTAGCTACCTCCTACCTGCCTCCTAACCTGTATATGCTTCAACATAGGAGGCAGAGTCACCTACCTCCTTCCTGCCTCCGAGGCAGTTTTACCTGCCTCCACCCTGCCTCCATGCTGCTTTCGAGGCAGTTTTACCTGCCTCCACCCTGCCTCCATGCTGCCTCCGAGGCAGTTTTACCTGCTTCCAGTTTTCCGAGAGCAGGTTCAAAAGCTGTCCTTACCGGGATAAACTTCTGAGTTTGTCATAAATATTTAAATTACAAGGCGGCTTTTAGCTAGTTCCTATTCTTGATTCAATTTTCATTAAAACAAAATTAAAATACTGTAGTTAATATAATAGAAGCTTTGTTTTACGCTTTTTATTTGGCAAACAATAAGCAAACCAGATAACGTGTGCGGTTGACCACCGAGAAAAACTAAGACACCATCTCATCGCAGCTATCACAAAAGGGCGTAAGTCATATTTTTGTCAAAAATGAGTTATAAACGCTATGTTGTGGCTTAAGTCCAAAAACAACTTTTGGCGAGTTTTTCGGATTTCTGATCGGCTTTAAAGAAGAGAACGAGGATGGCCTTAAGTCCAAACAAATTCTGAACTAATTTTTCTGGTTTGACAGAAGGACATAAGTCCAAACAAAAGGGCACAAGTCCAAAAAGTTCTAAACTGATTTTTCTGCAATGACAGTAGGACTTAAGTTACAAACAGAAGGGCATAGGTTCAAAATTTTGTAGACATTAGTGGTCATCATAAGTCCACCATTTTTTTATTTTATAGCTTTAATAAGCCTACTACAAGCAGGTATTAAAATCGAACTAAATGTGATAAGGGGATGGTCTATAATCATTAAAAGTTCTTTTAAATTCATCGATTTTATTAATTTTTTGGAAACAGCTAAAATCTTTAAACGCTTGTTTCTTAAAAACTCAAAAGTGTGACTTAAGCCCTTCTGTCTGTCATTAAAAAATGACATGTACTACTTTTTATAAAAACTAATCATTTAAACATCATAACTTTATCATGAATATTGGTATGGTTTTGTTTTGATTAAATAAAGTTATCACATGACGTCATTTCATTATTCAAAGAACCGCTGCAAAAGACACCCCCCTGATTTTCCCATAAATTAAAATGGTTATGCCAATAGTGAAAATTATAATTTTGGGCCATTGGGTTCACTTTAGTATGAACGAAGTTTTTGAACTACATACGTAGCATGGGTCTTAAGAGTCACAATCAGGAAACTAGAGTTACTGAATTTTTTTGAGAATTTGGAGCCGCGAAAAATAAAAACTTGGAACGCTCAAGGAAAAACTGGGTGAGACTTAGATTTAGGTTTCGCTTAGACTTAAATAAAGGTTCTAGAGATTTTTAATTTTGGCTCAAAATTCCCCACTTACAGCTTCAAGTTACCCACTTTCGGTTTCAATTTCTTTATTTTTGGCTTCAAATTTCCTCGGCTTTATCGACCCTAAAATGTAAAATGTAGCAATTTGTATAAAGCGATCGTCATTAAAAAATTTATTAAACAATCTGTGAGAAACATGTTTATTTTTACTGAACTAATAGTGTCACTCCAGATATATTTAAAAAATAAGACAATAAACGTCAAAACAGGACTTGTTTTATTTTTTAGACTCAAAAAATATTTTATCTTGTAAAAAATAGCAAATCAGCAAAAAAAATATGCAGTTAAATGTAAATTTAAAAATTTTTTTAATAAGCTTTTAATCCCACTAAAGATGAGTTCTAGCACTAGCAGGGTGAAAATAGATAGGTGGTAAAGTAACCACTCGTTGTTCAAGAAAATATCACGTGGAGAGAAACACGTGACGCAACTTAATAATAATTGGTTACATTATCACTGACAACTTTTTTTTATTATTTTTATTTTCGCGCGTTTATTCTTCTTTTCTTCCTGACGGCGAGCGGTTATGCCCTTAATTTCAGCCAGAAGTATTTTAATTTTAATTTGAAAAATCCGCTAATGTTAGGCAGTTTAAATATTATTGTGAATATTTTGGTGAATTCGTAGTGCTACATTTCTACATTGATTAAAAAATTGTTATTTACATATTTCAGGTCTAATATCTGGTCTCCTTCATACGCTCAACACTGCCCAGCGATGCGGCTGACGACTGTGCTATTCTGCATCCCGCTGATTTTTCTTAATTCTTGCTCAGGACAGAATCTTTTTCCTCAGGGACCACCCATACCTACTTATCCGCCGCTGCAGAACCGGCCGCACAACTCTGGATCTTCCCTCCTCAGTCACGGATTCAAAGCCGTCCAACAGAACTCCTACTCGGTGAACATCGCCCCCAGCTCCCAGCAAACTTCCTACCCGTCATCCCAACCGTCTTCCTACCCAGCTCCAGCGCCACAGACCTCTTACCCTTCTCCTTCCTTCCCTTCCCCTTCTCCATCATATCCAGCTCCTTCACCTCAAGTACCCTCTTACCCTGCTCCAGCACCTCAGCCATCCTACCCATCACCCTCACCATCTCCTCAGCCCTCTTACCCTTCGGTGCCAGCACCATCGTGGCCATCTCCGGCACCGGCATGGCCAGCACCGGCACCCAGCTACCCCTCAGCACCTGCGCCATCACCCTCCCATAGATCTTATCCTTCTTCTGGACCGGGAGTCCCTCAACCGGAGCCCGTAGCTCAGGGCTCTTATGGACCTCAGGGCCCGGCTCAACCTCAGACCCACGGGAACTATCAGATAAACAGCAATCAGAATCAAAACTACGGCAGCAGCCAGACCGGCGGGCACCAGACGTCAAACTCTCATCAAAGTCGGAGTTACGGAAGTCACGGAGGTCAGGGTTCATCATCTCAGAGCGTTGGCAACTACCAGGTCAACTCTAATCAGAACTACGGTCAGCGGCAGACCTACCCATCCACGCAACAAGGCAGCTACAACCAGCGCCCGTCTTATCCAGCACCAGCACGGCCAACCAACAATTACGGCAACCAGGGTGGTTCTTCAGGAGCAGATCTGAGTAAGTTATTGGTTTTCTGATTTTGTTTTTTTCTTTAATACCTAGCGTCTGAGAGTAAACACCTAAGAAAACCACCCTGCCAGTAAAGCCTCATAGCGTTGTCTTAAAACCTCATTTTAGGCGCCACCCAAGAGCGTCATAAAAATATCTTATTCTTACGTCATCAAACGAAAATTAGCATATGTAGGTATTTTGTATAAATTCTGTATATTCTGGGCTGCGTCTTCTGCATATTTTAAAACAATTTGTATATTTTATTTTATGGAAAATAAATTGGCTTTTTTATACTGCTGGTTAAACAAAAGAAAATAAGAAGAAGTTAATGTCATTTATCGTTTTTTGTCTTTTTAAGCGAATTTATGTCATAGTGATTATGGTATACAAATTTTAAAAATTTCAAAAAACGACTGTCTAACAATAATAAAAAACCTATAAATCATTGGATTGCACTGCAGTGATTTATTGCCTTGCAATTGCGTGCGCCCTTTATTTGAACATTTTGCTTTGGGATAAGTTTTTATCTATTATATTATTCATGCAAGTATTGATTAAAATAATTCAGACAAATTTGGATAGTTTTTATAAATACAAAACAAGAACATTTATTTATATGATGAAAAACTTTTTTTTAATTCTCAACGATTTATGTCACTATAGAAGTCGGGCTTGCCAGTGGCTAAAATAAAAGCGCGCGGATCGCACTGTCACCCGTTCCTTTAAAAGTGGGTTTCATACTTATTAGATTGTTTCCCATATAAGCAGGGTTATCTTCCTTTTTTTTACAAAAGTGTATAACCAATCATTAGTGTAATTACAAAAACCCATTTCTGCCTTGGTCATAGACATACCGATTCCCGCTTACCAATAAATAAGCGTAGTCTAAACTTTCATAAAGTCTCAGAGTCTAAAATTTGTCACATAATGGTGTTAAGCGAATTTTTTTCAATGTTTTAGCACAAACTGACCATTGGTAACCAATTTTTTTCATTTTTTTTAGCAATAAACAACACACGTACTCTAAACACTCATGAATATTTTTTAAAAACTAAAACCAAAAAATAAGAAAACATTTCCTTTCAAGCTATGCTTGTTTTTTTCCTTTACTAAAATTGCGTAGTTTTCAATACTTAACCGTAAAAATTACACTTAGATCATGGTATTGTAAATCAAATTAAACATTAAGAATCACAGTTTTAAAAATTAAAATGAGATTGGGGTGAAACTCCCAAGCTAAAAACTGAATCTAACATAATTATTTGCAATCAGACAAACCATGTTTTTACCGCTACCACAAAAAGCGTCATTTTCAACACCAAACTGTAAAATTGACACTTGAATCATAGTATTGTGAATCAAGTAAAATATTAACAAAAAATTTCTAAAATGACGTTAACCGTAAAATTGTGGTGACACTCCTCAGTTTTAAACTGAGTCGAGCTCAGGAATTTGCATTCAGGCGACCCCTTCTTCCGCCGCTACCAAAATTGCATCGTGCCATCATTGTCAATACATAATCATACTGACATTCTGACCATTGTATTGTGAACCAACTGAAACAATAACAATAAAAGTTTTTAAATAACGTTTCATGAAAAACTCTCCAATCTAACTTCAGAATTTGTACTCAAGCAACCCCTGCTCCCACCGCTATCAGAACTGCATCATTGTCAACGCTCAAATGTAATACTGCCAATTTAACCATGGTATTCCCAATCTACTGAAACATTAACAATAAGTTTTTTCAAATAACGTTTAAAAACTCAATTTTGATTTAATTAAACTTAATTTTAATTCAGGCGACCCTTGCTTTCGCCGCTATCAGAACAGAACTGCATCGTCGTCAACGCTCAACTGTAATACTGCCAATTTAACCATGGTATTCCCAATCTACTGAAACATTAACAATAAGAGTTTTTAAATCACATTTAAAAAACTTAATTTTGGTTTTAATTAAACTTAGTTTTAATTCAGGCGACCCGTGCTTCCGCCGCTATCAGAACTGCATCATCGTCAACGCCCAGCCCTACGAGCGACGCTCCACCATCGACGTCCAGGCATGCAAGAATCTCTGCCTCAGCCAGCAGTCCGGCACGTACACGTGTCGGGCCTTCGTGTACGACACGCAAAATCGTGTCTGCGACCTGTTCGCTCACACCGGGAACCAGTACCCCGCCCGCCTAATACAGTTTTACGGCCGCGACTACTACGAGCCCACTGGGGCGGCCGGCTGCGACGGATCAGCCGTTACCACAACCCCGGGAACCCCCGGAACAGGCACGGGAACAGGTAAGCTTTTTTTATTTATCACCGGGTTTTGTTTAAACTGATGGCATTTTAACAAATTGGAGCCGAATAACTAAAAAATAAAGCTGAAACTAAGCACTTTAGAGTGGAAAATATAAAGAGCTTGAAGCTCTAAAAAAGGAACTTTAGACCTAAGCCTAATTTTAAGAAGTCAAAAAGTAAGCATGAAACATAGAATAAAAAATATAGCGCTCCAAAATATTTGTTCAAGTAAGAAAATGACTAAATATTTGCTGTATGTAGAGCTAAAAGCCCCTGGAATTTAAAGACGGATCCAAGCTCCGTACTTATTTATCTATTTATTTATTTTATTTGGGCTCCATGCTCCCTCTAATCATCAAGTTTTTTTTATTTATCAATGCATCCTATCAGCCTGCGGCAATAAATTGAACACATTTCATTCGATAAACGTTTGATTGATTATCCTATTAAAATCCAAATCTTCCAGGCTGAAATTAAAGGCGTAACCGCTCTCCACCAGGAAGAAATAAACAATAAACCCGCGAGCGAGAAAAATTAGTTTCAGAAGAAAAGTTTTCAGCGGTTATGTAGCCAATTATTATTTAGTTGCGTCATGCGTTTCTCTGCACGTGATATTTTCTCAAAGAACGAGTGGTTACTTTACCACTCATCTATTTTCACCCTGATAGAATTCATCTTTAGTCATTGTCAGCTTTCGAGTCTCCTAATTTTTTTTAATATTTTTATACCAACGCAGTGTGGGCGTTCAATTTAGTTGTACTTAATTTGTGTATTTGTATTTTTGATAACATTTTTGGCCGTTATAAATTATCGATAGTTTTTGTCAAGTTTTTATCGTTATATGGCTCTCGATTTGGATGCACCTGTCACTAATTTCTCTCTATACAAGGATTTTTCAATAATGTCTTAATATTTTTGATGTGTTATCTTTGACACGCTGAGGCAGTGTTTTGTCAAAATTCTTGAATTACTGTGCAAAAAACCTCGATCATAAAGTTGTTAGTTGTGAAAAAACCTCCAAATCTTTCTATAGAAATAGCGATACATTTCTTGTCAATGAAAAATTTAAAAAAAACATAATGGTGTTCGTTTTTAATAAACAACTGCTCTCCCTGTTGCGATATTTTTAGAAGAAAAATCTTCGAGTGGTTTTTTGAAGTTAGGGTTACGTTCTAATAAACGTATTGTCTAAGTTGATCCACGCAAAAGTCATTAAAATTTTGACAATGATCTCCAGTGTGTCGACCTATATAATTCGTTTCTGCACAATGTTTCCGTGTTTAACTAACAGAGCATTTAACTAAAAGCAGATGTCTTTATTAAGTTTTTTCTCATTAAAACACAATAATAAAAAATGGTTTGAATAGTGCACGCAATTTTTTATGGAATTTAGTTTTTATATACTGACCAACTGAAAACTATTATACACTGTGCGCAGGAAAATGAAAAAAAAGCAAAAAAAACCTTATTCACGATGTAACAATTTCATCACAAAAGTTTCCTTTCGAAAAGATGTGAAAAACCGTTTGGATGATTTTAAAGTGCAGTTATATCTGGCTGACCTCGTAAAATTGTAAGGGAGACATGAAACGATCACTTAATATTTTGCTTTTATGGCGGTTTTTTCAAACGAATTTTTCCCGACCTACATAAAATCAGTAAAAATTAGCCAAAAAAAAACTGAAATTTCAGTTTTTTCAAGTCGATTTATTTTATTGATAAACGTTGAAATAAATTATTTGATTTTTAATATTGAGCCGTATTCGTATCCTAGCACGGAAATTTTATTCTAATTTTTTTGACACATGTACTACCTGGAATCCCATCACAAAAATTTTATGCAAATCTTAGACACGTTTACTAACCACCAGAGATCCTAGCACTAAAATTTTATGCAAATTTCAGACACATGTACCACCAGGGATCCCAGCACGGAATCTCGGTACCTTCGCATCGAAGGGTTTGAACTTTCCGGAAGTGACGACGAAAATCTGGGAAGCCTCAGTGTCGCCCAATGCATCACCAGATGTTCCCAAACCTCCGTAATGTTTATTGTTTATTGTTTGTAGGGTAACTGAATTAAAGTCGGTCAGGCCTTCGGCTGTTATGTTTTTTATGCGTAAAATTATGAAATGAACTATTTCATTTTATTTAAAATTTCATTTAAATCAAAAAAATGAATTAAAGCTGCGTGTTCTAACAACGAACAACTTTTCGTTTAATTTTTGAATCTCATGCGAGCGAGATTAGGGTCTAAAAAGTGCGTTTAAAACGGTTCAATCATAATAATTTTTTGATTGGAAACCGCGAAAAAAAACAAATATCTTTGAGGGTTTGGGTAGTTAACTCGCAAAATATTTGGTTTATTTGAATAGTTTAGTGCGGTATGAATACCTAACGAAGGCCTTTTGGTGCTTAACTTCAATTTTTCAAGCTAATTTAAATAAATCTCTAGCAAAGTCGACACGATATACTTCGGGTCATTAAAGGTATAAAACAATAGTCAAATATTCCGTGAAACTACATTTTGTTGTAAGCGCCGCCATTATAACGTTAGATTTTATGAGTCCTCACGGAAAAAAATATTGGAGCGCGAAAAAAATATTGATGCACTTCACTCAGCAGCGGTTGTTATACACAACATATCATTTATGACTTCTTAATAGGCACCTTGCACTGGAACTCGGTTTATACATGAAGTATACAATAAACATAGCCAGTCATAATAATGGATAATTAGCGTATCTCCTACTTATCTTTCGTAGTATGCAAATCAACCGATCGAAAGTGCGCGCGCTTTCGAGGGTTGATCTGCATACTACAAATAATAAGTAGGAGATACGGTAATTATCCATCATGGTGACGCTTATGTATATTGCATACTTCATGTATAAACCGAGTTCCAGTGCAAGGTGCCTATAGTTGGAATCGATCCGGCGACGTTTCGCTCGTTTGCAGAAATTCTGTTGAAACAAGCATTGGGTATTTTTTTCTAAATTCAGTTCAACCAACAGCGTCGCGTTGTTATTGTATTAATTTGAACGACCACTGTCCGGCTGGTGCTAAAAAATTAGTATAGGCACCTTGCACTGGAGAACTCAGTTTATACATGAAGTATGCAATATACATAAGCGTCACCATAATGGATAATTACCGTATCTCCTGCTTATCTTTCGTAGTATGCAGATCAACCGATCGGTTGATCCGACGGATCAACTGAAATTTCGCGCGCTTTCGATCGGTTGATATGCATACTACGAAACATAGGTAGGAGATACGGTAATTATCTATTATGGTGACACTTATGTATATTGCATACCTCATGTATAAACCGAGTTCCAGTGCAGGTGCCTATAAGAATTCCGTTCATTTTTTTTTATTTTGAAAAATCGGTGTCCTGAGCAAAATCTACACTGATATGGGCCCCATCATAAAACGGAATAATTATGATATTAAAGTACATATGATGTATTTTAGACGTGTCTTTCTTTCGATTATGTCGGCGGTACGTGCATTTTAAGCAACGAAGCTGCAGTTCCAACCGGAAACGGGCAACTGGTCCAAAATCCTGACGCCGATTATTACGAAGTGGTCTGCGTTGATTGTAAGCTAGAAAGAAACTACGGTTGGGTTTTTCTAGTTTTGAATAAATAAATATACCACTGTAGGGTAACTGACTTAATTTCGGCCACCTTGTTTTTATTTTTTTGGATAAGTTTTTTCTGGTTTTTCCAATCGACTCATAACGTCGTTCAAAAATCAAACGATAGCTATTTTTGTTATTCCAGTGCAAAATTTTAAATTTTCTGTTACAATTAAAATTCAGTGGAGGTTTAAAGTTTTCGTTTTGTAGTGGCCGAAATTAAGGCGCGAACTATTAACTTCGGCCACCTAGAAAAAACTGGCTATAACTATTGCCAAAACGAACAATAAAAATTTTTAAAGGTTGCAAATTTATTTAAAGTATCGTTCTTGGTACATATAACCTAATTTTTTCCCGTTTGCAAACTTTCATAGTTATTAGCAAGACTTTAAATAATTATGTCAAAACCTTAAAAAAACAAGTTTTATTAACATGTATTTTTTGTTGAATTTTTATTTTTGGCTTAAAAAACGTCAAAAAAAGTCAAATAAGCAAAAAAATCTTTATAAATACGGTAGTACGATGATATTTAAAAACAGCAAAAAACAACAGGTTCTTTTACCTAAATTTCGAGATGGCCGAAATTAACGAAATCTTAGAATGCGCAGTTAGTTAAACGCATTGCAAAGTGATTTTAAAAAAAATATCAAAACATGAAAATTAACAATTTTGAGGCTTAAAAAGAAGATAATATAAGGTTATATAGTGCTTCGTTTTAGATTTGATGCAGTTTAAACACAAAGCAAAAATTAAGAAAATCACAAAAAATTCACTTTTTGTATGAAAATGCTGATAATGCAGAATAACAAAAATTAAAAAAAACTTTTGCAAAAACACTTTATTCAACATTCATTCAGCTACTTTCTTGCTAGTTCTTTTGTGTTTTATAAATAAGCCAATTTTCTAACACCCTAAATTGGTGGCCGAAATTAAGGCCTGGACGAAATTAAGTCAGATACCCTACTTGATTTTTGTACAAACTATAATTTAAATCGATTCCAAATTGAATACAGTTGGTATTTTGTTTTACTTTGATCATGAAATCATGCTGTTCTAGTTAAATTGTTCAAAAAAGTCAATTTTTTACCTGAAATTGTATCTTAATATTTCACCATATATTAGCAAATTTTGTTTGTAAATGGATATATTTTTTAGAACATTTGTTAATTTTGTTCAAATTAACAAAATGCTCTAAACTTTGTACAATAACTGATTATTACAACAGTAAGATAGTAAGTCAATTTTTGATCAGCCTCAATTTCTGCCAGTCACTGTTTTTGATCTGCCGGAAATTAAAAAAGCAATGTCACAAATAAGTTCCCGTTTCGCCCGGAGCAAACTAATTTGTAGACTGGAAAATTTAAAGTTGCGCCATTAAAATTTGACTTTTTCCCCTTATTTTTTATTGTTTTCTCCAAGACTATCGCGTTTCTACTGCTTTTTTTCTGACTTTAGTTCATAAGAATTATAAAATCTGAAACGTTTACACATAGTGAATTTTGTCCATAGTTCAGTGTTCGCATGATTAAAGCCATAAACTTCTAAAGCTGTTGAATGTTTCAGCTGCTCTGGTAGCCAACTGTCCGGACGTTTTCGAGCGGCTTCCGCAGATGATCCTGGTCGGTTTCGCGGAGACGGTGGTGGACGCCCAGAGTTTCGACGAGTGTTTGGACAACTGCATCCGCTCCCAGGAACTCTACGGTTTCGGCTGTCGCTCCGGGATGTACTATTACGAGGTAAAAGCGTTTAATAGTAATATTCTTTGGTGATTCAAGTGACGTAGTTCCGAAGTGGAGTTTCGCTTTTTGTAGCTCTCACGGAGCTCCAAAGATGTGCATAATTATAGCTTTAGCTTTGCGATGTACAAGATAAACATTTTGATGTTCTTCGCTTGGAGTTTCGGAGTAGAGCTAGTATCCCCCGAAGCTCCGGAGCTTCGCCTTATTAAGGCTGTGGCTACCACTCCGGTATGTAATATTATGATTGAAAATGTTTAATATTGATATTCCCCAGTGCTGCAAGATACAAAGATCCGGAGTAGAGCTATACGTTTCTTGGAGCTCCGGAAAACCCCCCGAAGCTCCAGAGCTCTTTCATTTTTGTACTAATTTCGCGAATAATTACTAAATTTTAAATTATTTTGTCCAAATTTTTTTAATATATTATTTTTCAAAACTTACTAAAAACGATGAAAATACAAAATAACCTAAAACTTTGAATAATATAACTTCAAACATCTTTCAAACTTAAGAATTATTTTTTAAAGGGGGAGTCCCGGCCCTTTCGCCTCCAGAAAAAGCTAGTGCTTTGGACTCATTTTGATGTGTTAAAAAAATCGGAATTCAAATACAGTCTCAAACGTTTAACGCATATCGTAAGGCTATCATAGCATATCACATGGCATATGGTTATTTTTTCCAACCAAAAATAATTTATTATCGATTGATCGATTACAGGAACCTCAATTAAATTGCATTCTGAATACGGAGAGCCGCAACACGCAACCCGATCTCTTTACCGAAGAAAACAACGATATCGTGGATTATTTTGAAACCGGCTGCAACGTTCGGAGAAATCAACTTCTCAGAAATCGACTCGGTCGCAGAAACCGATTCAGTCGAAACCGAAACGGTAAGTTTTTTTTATTATGAAATTTAATTTACAAATAAATGTTCAGGTGAGCATATCTGGCTAACGGTACAGTTAATTCATACAAAATTTTTATTGGTGTATGAAATTTGATATTAGCTATACAATAATATAGTTATCTTCTGAGTCAACAGTATTGTTTGCGAGATATACTTACCTGAAAATTTATTAAAATTATTAAATATTAATAATATTGTTTGAATATTATTAAACAATAATAACAATAATAAATTTATTAGTATTATTTTTTTACTTTAGTATTTTATTTATTATTTATTTATTAATGGGGGTGGCGCCGCGGAGATACAGCGCTCATAAACTACTTTAACCAAAGATCGTAAAGTTTATTTGTGCTAAGTAACCCAAGCGAATCTCGAAAATCAAAGGGACTTTTTCTGGAAAATGCCCTCTAACTTTTTTTTCGGCCGTTGTGTCCAACCTGGAGTCGGAGACAGGGAGCAACACTCTGGTGGCCCCATGGAGATCACCCCTCATGAAATTCTTAAACCATTGACCGTTATTTTTAAGCAGTTTAAACTAAGCCCCATAAACATACGCCCCTGGAGATACACCTCTTATGAACTACTTAAACCATAGACCGTTTTCAACAGCAACTATTAAACTTAAAAGTTTTTTAAGCCGTGGTCGCCAACGTGGATTCAGAAACGGAGAGCAACACACTGATTGCCCCGAGGATCGGTCTGGGCGCCACCCAGTCCCTGCCCGGATTCGGGCAGTGGACCCAGTGGTCCCCGTGCGATCGATCCAGCGACGGTCGCCGCGTCCGATACCGCCGCTGTCGGGAGTCCAACCTGAGACGCTGCCCGGCCGAGACGGAGTGGTGCAACCGTAGCGATTCCACTAGTAAGTCCATTCTTTAGATGTCTATGATTGTAAAATAATTAGTCGAACAAATTAATTCTGTTGAAAGTCTATTATACTACAATTTAACTGTAGTAAGTATGTTTCTTGGTTGTCTATGAATGTAAAGGAATTAAAGGAGTAAGTGTGCAACCGAAACAATTTCACTAGTAAGTCCATCCTTTGATTATGTGTATCATCTAAGGAAATTCAACGAGTAAGTCCATTTTGTTGGATTTCTATGAATATCTAGCCTTACCAAGCAAAATTAAATTAGCCCGAAGTTCTGCACTTACTGTTGGGTGTTTGCTGCGGTACAGAAAAACAAAACTAACAGTGTGACTGTTACTACAATGCTGTCCACAACGTACCAAGGGTTAATCCATTATTTTTACAATTTTGAGGAGGCTAGTTTAGTTGGCGTTGAAGAAAAGTTTTAATTTTTTACCAGATTTTTCCAAAGGCATTGATGAAACACTGGATTATTAGCGCAAGTAGGATAAACCTACTATTATCAATAATTATCTAAAAATTAAATAAACACTATTTCTTTTTAATATAAAACTTTATAATGGTTAAATTACAAAATTGTAAAAAAAAGCAAGAAAAATAATAGGATTACCAAAGTTGAAAAAACCGAAAAATAGAAACTACTCGTACTCCTTAAAAAGGATTTTGGTTTATTATTTACATCTTCCGCATACAGATTTTAACTTAAAAAAAACCCAAAAGTTAAGCCTACGCTGTGGCCGCCACTATTTGTATGTCTTTTTTTCTCAAAATTTTTTTGTGGTTATTTTTGTTTCTTTCCAAAAACATTTTGTTTCGCGATCACCAGAACGAAAAGCTAAACGAGAACTAAAACGGTTTATGTAAACTAATTTTGTGAATTCTTTTTAGGCAACAAACTAAGCTTGGATAGTTTCTCCTCGGAACAAGCCAAAAGAGCGAAAAAGAATTCCACGGATTTGGACGCTTCGCTAATTAATTGCCCTAAAGGGCAGTGCTGCGATGTGTTTGACAGTTGTGTCATAGGCATGGAACTCTCTCCTGTGGACAATAAAGCGCGTTGGTGTACGAATCCAGTTTGCAAAAACAAAAGACGCTAAAGAATGGAATTTATTACTATATATATATATATATATATATATATATATATATATATATATATATATATATATATATATATATATATATATATATATATATATATATATATATATATATATATATAGTTTTATCTAAAAACAGCCATTTAAAAAGTGTAGAAAGTACATTGTACAGTAATTTCAAAAGTCTAAACACACCGACCTTGGGACGTAACCACTTTCGGGCACAATAAAGCAATTTATTATCCAATATTTATCTATAAATGCACCCAAAAACATTTTTATCCAGTATTGTTTTATAAATAGTCAGCTCACTTTAACATTTCAATAAGTAAACAGGCAATTAATAATTCTGGAAGTTTTAAAAACGGCATGCGTGCATAATGAAGTTTTCAAAAAAAAGTTTTAATTGGTTTCAATAATTGTCATGAATAAATCAATTAATAGATTTCAAAAGTATCAGTGTTTCAAAAGAAATATAAGTTTGATTTTAGGGATTCTAGTTAAATTCCTGCACCTAAAGGTGCGGTGCGGAGTCAAAGTTTTTGTCTTCGATTAATTTTTTGTGAAAAGATTACCCATGCCCCCAATAGCTTACAAAAATTTTTTCAGCAAAATATCTCCAGCGGTTAAGGAGTTATGACCCCCCAAAATTGGCGTTTTTCGACAATTCTGTACGTGACAGATTGCTTAATGGGTATAACGATTTACGTTACAAATTATGCCATTAAACAAAGCGGCTACTTTCTACTTTAATTTGATGCATTAATCGCTAAGAATGGCCCATTATTTGTCGAAATATTGCGTTTCAGATACAAAAAACCCGCAACTTTTTCATTAAAAACACCAAACGACGGTAGTAATTTTGTGAAGTTTGCCCAACCTTTCTTTTCTTTATTTCATGTTTTTAGCGAAAAAAATCGGTTTTTTTTTGTACGAAAAACGCACTATCTCGACAAATATTGCACCAATTTTAACGATCAAGGTATCAAATTAAAGCAGAAAATAGTCGCTTTCTTTGAGTGCATAATTTGTAACATAAATCGTTATACCCATTAAG
Source organism: Microlaimidae sp. YZB2_3 (assembly GCA_030248175.1). Classification (NCBI taxonomy): domain Eukaryota; kingdom Metazoa; phylum Nematoda; class Chromadorea; order Desmodorida; family Microlaimidae; species Microlaimidae sp. YZB2_3. Next base: position 29,074 of record JASAMX010008013.1, on the reverse strand, counting down.
CAATTTTTCACGTACAGAATTGTCGAAAATCGCCATTTTTGTAGATTCATAACTTCTGAACCAATGGAGATATTTTGTTGAAAAAATTTTTGTGACATATTGGGATTAGAGGTAAGGATTTCTCAAAAAATTATCAAAATCGAAGACAAAAAGTTTGACTCCGCACCGCACCTTTAAGTGAGATTTAGGTCTGGAAAGTCCTTTCGCAACTGCTGACTTTCATTAGTTTTTGATTTGCGAACCGCGCAAAAAAATACCAAATGTAATAATCATCGTATTGAACGTCCAATCATTTGCGCGCAACCCAACCTCATGCAAATTAAACCACGCCGTAACCAAATTATTTATTACGTGAGATTTATAAATTAAGGTAAATTTTTATAGGTGATGAATCATAATAAATTTTGGAATGTAAAGAAAAAGTTATACCTAGGTTTATTAATGTTTAAAGTATATCTTTAATGTTTATTTGCAGCAAAAATATGATTTAAATTTAACTTCAATATACACCTTTTTACAAGTTTAATACAATATTTGTAAAAATCTATAATTTTTTAAATTAAACATGGTTTATCATAGGAATTTTATCAAAAATTAAAACTTGAAAATTTTTCTCTCCAACAAACAAAAGTTTATCGCCACAAAAACGAAAAATATAAAACGTAACTTCATTTAAATAATACTTCAAAACACCAAAAAACTTTTATGGGAGCTAGTGTATTTTTAAAATAATTTGGTAAATTTTTTTTGAAAATATGAAATTTTTTTTCATAATTTAGAAATGTTTATAATTAATTAAATTTTGAAGATTTGATTAATATATGTGTTTCTGTCGCTAGAAACTCTAACTTTCAACAAAAAACGTTGAACGACGGCAAAATACCAATAATAATACCATATTGAAAAAATTGTAAACAAAAAAAGATGTTTTTGAGACCTAAGTTTTGTAAAAACCTTAATAAATTAAAAAAAATAGAATTACATTTTTGAAAAAAATTTTCAGGATAAAAGTCACACGAAAATTCCTCAACCACCTGATACTAAAAATAATTTTGTTTTTCAACAAACGTGTAACGTGTTATTTATAATTGTGTGTACATTTTAAAGTTTATATATTATATTTTATGTTGTTAAAGAATACGACGGTAGGTAGTTTAATTGTTCTGTGAGGTCTTGAGAAGAATTTGCATATGACGCTGGAACAAAAAAAACTGACTGGACGCTGTTTCATAAAAGTTACGAACATTTCTTCGTAAAATTCCATTTTTTATGTAAAAATTTACATAGAAATGAAAATGCATATTAAGATTTTTTTAGAAAAATTATGAGAAAACAAAAATAAAATGCGTGCTTCTCAAGGTTTTACAGAATAGGTTCTCGGGGTTTGTCGGGGTTTGAAGTACGTTCTTGTACCTTAATACAGTATAAATCGTTTGACTTCTGTAGATAGCTATTGTTTTTAACCAAACTCTATGCAGTAAATTTTTCTTACTGTTAAACATATGAATAATATTATAAGTATAACAGCAAGTATGTCTATGCTTTAAGATTTTTTTTCTTGTTAATTATTGCTGTTTTACCGGTTTCTTAAGAGATAAATTATTTTTGAAGCAGAGACTTTAGATAAAGGTATCAGCAAGTTAATCCAAACATTTCTTAAAAACTTTTACAAAATGCTTCCTTAAATTCGAAAATCAGTTTCACGCAGCATTTTTAATATCTAATAAATGGTTTTGACAGGTTTTCGTTAAAATAAATACCAGAGATTAAAAACAGAAAACCCTGCTGGGTTGTGCAATTTACAAAATTTTGCGTTATAATATGATCAAAACAACTATATTTTTAAAATAATAAAAAATATGCTTTAATTCACGCTATAAATCACCTAAATAAACGTGTTTTAATGGATTATACCCCAAATTTTTAACTCTGTAATATCCGTTAAAACCCCCGCGCGGTCTTCCGATGTTGGTTGCAAAATCATTGTTGATTATTCAGCCTTACGTTTAACCAAAATAAATAAATTTTTTACACACTTGCTGGACCAACCCAGGCAGTTCCTCTTGGAAAACTATCCTGAAATACTCAAGCGCTATTTTTTACTGTTTAAAGTCGTTGCCATACACTCCCTACCCTTGGACTCGTTTTTTATTGGTTATCCGCTAATAAGTTGTCCGAGCGTCTACCGATCAGCACGTGAAGATGATAACATTGCACAAAGGTGAACGCTTTCTAATGTGACCGGAGAACTTGGCTGCGGATAAAAGCGAAAAAACAGCATTTTTAGTGGACCGGCTCTTATTTTCGGCCCCAACTTGCTATATCAATATCTCATCGCAAAAAAGCTTCTCAGTCATTTCTTTGTTTTTTTTAAATATATAAGTTACTTAGCCTTTTGCAATTTTTACCACAGCTAAGCGTGAAAAGGAATTTGCGTCTCGCTGCTGAGCGTATAAAAACATTCAACGTCACAAAAGCAGCAATCCAACCAAAATACAACAAGATAAAATATGTGACTTCATGTAATACAATTACTGCCCTAACTGGCGCACGCCCTAATTTAAAGCGTGCCCTAATTAGGGCAGTAAATGTGTTTGAGCAATATATAAATTCTAATATTTGGCCGTCGTTTTTATGGTTTACATTTTGGTTTAACATTGAACAGCACCGGCGAACTGCCTGATCCGCGTTTCAGACGCACTTTTTAACCTGAAAATTTGCAAAAAGTTCCACTTTTGTTGTTTTTTTTATTTGTAAATAGCCTGACTAAATGTGTATTTATAAATTATTAATGTTAGCTTTAACAATTTTTGGAAGCTTTAGAATTAAAATATATATAATTGCTTTAACATTAAATAACGAAATGATTTCTTTTATAAATTAAATCAATTGCTAATGCTAAAAGTTGAAAATGTAGTAATCTGTTTCTAAAATCTGCCTGTAAATGAATAATTTAAAAAATTGCGCTTAAATATATTTTTGCAATAATATGCAGCGGTCCAAGCAATTTTTTCATGCCAAAAAGATTTATAATATAATGAACATAGACAAATGAAATTCTAGTAAAAAATTCGGAGAATTTGACATTTGACCTCTATTTATATTTATTTTTAGGCTTAGCTTAGGCTTTGAAATTTCAAACGTTCAAATTTTTTTATCTTAATTCCAATACATTATAAAGTTACTTTTTTAGTTTAGTCAAAGTTTTCAGCTTTCACACTACAAGTTTTTTTTAGCGATTAACTTTTAATTTGTTTTATAATATTAACTTTGTTATAGCTTTCTTGATCTCCTGTAATAAAGTGTTTTTACTGTCGAATGTTTATCTGTATCAATTACATTTGAAGCAAACAATTTACATTGTGGCGGATAGAAAGCAAGTGAATATTTTACTTTTCACTCTGCCCGAGTAAAGACCTAACTACAAATTTTGTAGCAGCGGTCCAACAACAAAACAACGGTTTTCTGAGATGAGATGCATTTTATTGTAATATTTTTGAAACTGAAAATGCTAAAAATAACAAAACATCAATTTGAAAATTTTTAGCGGGTTTTTGTATTAAATTAAAGCATTAGAAAATGTTTTTTTTCTGATTAACCCAAAAATTTACATATAAAAAACATTAAGTAAAAAAATAACTTAAAACAATGGTCCAAAGTTACAAAAATATTTGATATTGTTTTATTATTGTTTCATAATCTGCGGTTTCTAAGAAAATTGGGTAAAACTTATTATTCAATGACAAATTTTGATTTCGCGGCGGGACCTCAGACCCATGGTGGATTGACTTACCGAAGTCGTCAAGTATGCAAATTATTTTCGCAATTTAGAAAATAGTTATTTAATGAACACGTGAAAACACTGTTGCAGCTACGTTTGGTTTGCCTTTAGTTCCTAGAGTGAAAGTGCAATCCTTACTGAGGATTGAAAATTTTTCTTGCTAAACATATTGCAAAATTTTTTACGACGCCTGGGGCGGGTCCACTAAACGCGTGCTGACTAGGTGCTATCTTAGAACTTTGTTTAAAACTCTTGTTAATGTTTTAATTTCTGGTTTTTTTTTGAGAAAACCTATGGGACTCTTTTTTTAGATAGAATAATTAATATTAAAGAGTTTTCTCCATATTTGTTTGAAATAAAATTTAATAAAGCCTTAAACCGTAGTTATGAGTTTTGCTAACCCCGTAACTAGGGGTTATTGCTTTAATAGTTTTTATATACAACAAATATGTATAAAATTAATAAAATATCAGTTTGTGCCAAGTAAACAAAAAGTTCTGTTAGATTTTTCGAGAAAAAACACAGAAATCAAAACATTAACAACAGTTTCAAACAACGTGCTAAGATAGCACGTAGTCAGCACGCGTTTAGTGGACGCGCCCCTGGCGTCCGTTGGTGATCTATACCAAGGCTCATCGCTTCCTATTACAGTTACCCGTTGTATTATCAGTTTTTTCAACCAAACAGCTCAAAATACAAAATTATTTGGCATTTTTTTCTGACCAAAAACTTCCATTTCAGCTTAAAACTTTTTTGGTCATTATAAAACTGGGAAGCAACAAATAGTGTGCAGTATATATCTATTGTAGACTTTTGCATTGTTGTAAACATACTAATCGAAACATTTATCAGTAAAAAAATGATACGCTTAAAATCACAACACACAAATCCTATAATCAATCACTCATCAAAAACACAATCGGACTTTTAGAAAATTTCAAAACATTCATGACGAATTAAATCACAAAAGGCTGCTATAATTGCTATAAACTTTCGAAAAAAATCACAAAACATTAAAAAGTGGTAAAAAGACAAAATACAAACGTACAATAAATAGAATTATATAAATCACGAAGCAAAATTAACGGTTTAGTTGACCAAAAAAAAACAAACCTTTTTTACAATGAAACTTTAGAATTTATACGCAAAGACACGTAGTAAGTATTGCAGTATTAAAAATATTGGAAATAGGCCAATCTCACAAACAAATATTAAAATTATTACGCAAGCACATTTAATTCCGTCTATAAAGAGTACTAAACCATGGGCTTCCTCCAAGAGTCAAGTTTCTCTGATCAGTTTTGCCATGCAATTTTGCCGTTATGGGAAATCCATTTTTTATATTAGAACGAGGTGCCCAGACATAAAATTTGAAAGTTAAACTCGCAAAAAAATAATAAATATTTGTTTTTAAACAACCTAATTTTTAACACAAAATATCACATGGCTTTCTCTACAGTATTACAAATGTAATATTATATAATTTTAAAATGGTTACGTTCGATTTATGACATCAAAGCTTTCAAAATTGACATTTTACATTAAAGTATAAATAAATAGTTTTTGGTAAATATTAATAGTTTTCATGCCTAAGAAAACTATTGGGATTCTTTTTGTCCTTTCATATTCTAATATTGAAATGCCGGATTAAAAGCCAAAGGTCATAATATCACAAAAAATTACATAAAGACTAACTAAATAAACTAAATTCAACTCTTTATAGCTAATTGAGGATTCGGTTTCAGGTCTCCGAGATCAGATTCTTGTACCGGTAGCGTTTCCAGAACTTAAAATAATATAAAACACGTAAGCTTTAAAGAAAATATCAATTCATTATGATTTTTTTTTTGATGTTTTTGAGTACCCAGTTAAAAATTACAAACGGAACCGACGTTTTTTTGCACCCAGAAATGCCAGGAGATAATTTAAAATCACTGCATATTAATATCCAAAATGATTAGGATAAAAATTTTATCAACCGTTTTTTTGCTTATTTTAGTTTAGGCTGGTTTGCTTAAAGTAGGAAAGTCAAGACTGAATGATCAGCATTAATAGATCAACAAAATACGCAGATTGTGTTTTTTACGACTTATCTGTAAAGCTTGAAAAAACTCCAGACGCCTTTCACTGTGCTAATACTTTGATTTTTAGTTTAACCCTCCCGTGACTGTCTTTTTCCTGGTTAAAACTCTGAAAATTTACGTAGAAAAAACGGAGAAGTTTACGTATCACAATGGTTAGACGTAGAAACAGCTCCCGTAAAACAAAGTTTTCACCCCGGTAATATCAAGCTTTCACTGCGATAATACGGTTGTAACCAGGGAAAAGGCAATCATGGGATGGGTTAAAGATTGCTTGGGCATTTCTCACATTGCATTGATTTCGGGCACTTGCCTCGAGTTTATAAAATGTTTATTATTTTTTTGTTTCGCGGCAAACAACGTGTTTCTTCGTCGGAAAAAGTGGTGAACAACAAGCAACTTGATATTTACTCACTTTCTTTGCCTGACAAAGAAAAACGTTGTTTGGTTCAAAACGTAGAAAAAATAAAAGTTTTATCAACCTAGGGGATAACGACTGAAAACAATCAAATTTTATTAATGAATCTTCCGAAATCCATTCTAATTTCATAATTTTACCTCAACTTTAAAATGTTGTATTTTTTAATTAAAAAAATTCTTAGAAATATATAGGCAGGCACCTTGCACTGAAACGAAGTTTATACATGAAGTATGCAATATACATAAGTGTCACCCTAATGGATAATTACCGTACTCCTACTTATCTTTTCGTAGTATGCAGATCAACCGATAGAAAGTGCGCGAAATTTCTATCGGTTAATCTGCATACTACGAAAGATAAGTAGAAGATACGGTAATTATTTATTCTGGTGACACTTATGTATATTGCATACTTTATGTATAAACTGCGTTTCAGTGCAAGGTGTCTATTGAAAATTTAATTTTAAAATCCATGTTTGAAATGCAAATCTCTATTTTACTGATTAAAATGTCCTGTTGTTTGATTTTTATAACTGTCTGAAACTGTCCGAAACTAATGTACTGATTTTCAAAGTACTTATTACGTTAAGCTATTTAAACAATAGAAAAATTTTAAGGAAAAAAATTTTTTTTACCTTTTCGAAGCGAGTTAATTTTTTCGATCATAAGCTGGGGTTTCATCATGTCAGCCATAAAATTGGCGACGTTGTTCATGTTCAGATCCGCGTGAAAAATCATCAAAAATTTACATTGCTCCGGATCGCTAAAAATTTTTAAAAATTATTATTATTATTATGAAAAAATGGAACTAAAAATAATATCAATGGTTTTTATTTTTACAATGGACAAGTTTAAGTAAGGGATTCCTGCCATGGTGACTCTCGCTAGAAAAAATCGGTATAAAAAAATAAAAGCAAAAAAGTATCATAAAATTTTAACAATTTTTGAAAAAAAAAAGTCACAGCAAGGTCATATAACTCTTTTATATATATTAAAAACAATTTTGCTGCGAGAGTTGATCGGAATCAATACACTAGTTAAGAATGGTACGTAGTAAACAAATTAAACGGGAACGGGACATGAGGGTACTGGACAGACTTGTCAGAAGAATGAACTTACTCGAAGCAAAAATCTGTGCCCACACAGAAGAAGAAGAAGAGTACTAGATACGAGGGTACTGGGCTTAAAAAAATTGCGTTCACCACAACCTCGTAACAAAATCGATTCATTATGCAAGGGGGATACGAGGGTACTGGACACGAGGGTACTGACAAGAAAAACATAACCTCCCCGCATAAAGCGGGATAAACTTATTGCATAACAATAGTTTGTTTAACTTAAAATCATTTAACTTGTTTGACTGAAAAGATTATAAAAATAAACATTAAAACATTTTCTATATTTTGTAAAATTTCTCTACATTTTCGTGCATTTTTTTAAAAATAATAACTAGCTTTAAAAATGCTGAGAAGCTATGAGACGACTCAAAAGATAATAAACATTAAGGTTGCTTTACTGTTATGCTTTTGATTGTGCTGCCAAAACATTTTTGTGGGCATTTCTCGTGTTGTGTTGAAAAAATGAATTCTTAATAATGCCTTCGAAAAAAATAACTGCAAAAATAAATGCAAATAATTCTGCTATTAATAACCTTGCAAAAACATTTTAGTAAAATATTTTCCGAAAAACAATTGCTTGCCTTTTCTTAACAGTAAATTATTCAGTATTTTTTTAAAAGCACACTATTATTAAAATATTGTGATAAAGTTTAGTTTAATTTTTGGCTTAGGCTTAGGAAAATAAAGTTTACCGTGCAATGGTAGGGTTTTGAAGACTCCCAAAGATTCGCTGTTGGATTATTTTACTCACGACTATACTAGATTAAAAATTCATAAAAAATGTTTTTGGGTTTTAAAGCCACATTTTGTTTGCCTTGTTTTTAATCTTCAAGATGTGTTCAAGTAAATTCCCTAAGCTAGAGTGGACTAAAAAAGGCAAGAAGTTATTTTCTTACATTTTTACTACTGAAATTTATTTTTGCAGAAGTTATTTTTTCCAAAGATTCAGGTTTCATTTTCTATATTTTGTATAAGTGATGTACCTACCCTTCAATCTCATGCTCCGGAGCTCTGTTCATTTAAAGTAGAGCTCCCGCCCTCGGAATCGTGGTTAAAAGGTATAAAATAACACGTAAACACTACCAATTACAAATAAAAACGTGGTTAAAAGGTACAAACTTAAAAACTAGTAGCACAGTAAAAAAAATACTTAACAACAAAGAGAAAACGTGGTTAAAAAGTAAAAATCAGAAATAAACAACGCGGCAAAAAAGTATCAAATAAGAATAATAGGAAACGTGGTGCAAAAGGTACAAAATAAAAAAAAAGTACGGCAAAAAAATACCAAATAATCAATCGCAGACGTGATGAAAAGATACAAAATTAAAAACGAAAAAAGCGGTAAAATATTACCAAAGGACAAATCAAAGGCATGATGAAAAGTTACAAAATTAGAAATAAAAAAGTGAAACGAAAAGCACCAACTAAAAATTTAGATGTGTGGTGAAAAGGTACAAAATTAGAAATAAAAAGCGCACTAAAAAGGTGCCAAATAAGAAATCAAAGGCTAGGTGAAAACGTACAAAATTAGAAACAAAAAGTACGACAAAAAGGTACCAAAAACAAAACAAAAACACTGCGATAATGTTAAGCCTAGTTCATCCTACGTCTAAGTGTCCAAAGAACAAAACAAATAAGTTTAATTGTGATTGACTAAAGGGTTTTTGAGTAGATTTTTTCTAAATTTTTAGCATTTTGAACCAAAAAAAAAATATAAATATTTTTAACAATCAAAAAACGCTCTTAGATTACAAATAATCGAAATTTTGATTTTTGTCCTCTTTACGCTGTCCTTTGGACACTTTGGACGCAGTAAATTCCGAGGTTTTGAAACAACTCACGACGGTATCCTGTAGACCACGTATCCAGCCGGGTACTGGAAAGTTCTCACGATTTTCGAATCCGGAGGGTAGGCTGGGTCCGAAACACTGGCCGCTAAAACGAAATAAGCACAATTACATAAAATCAAAAGTCCTTTCTAAAAAACTATGCAATTTCTGTGTTTCGATTTGAGTGCTAGGAAAAACGAAAAAATGTGAAGTGTAAAAAAACAACCAAAGAAACCTCGCTAAATATAATTTGTACAACAAAATTATAAATTATAAACTAGCGAAAAAAATGAGCGAATATATTTTGCTACAGGAGGGATAAATTTAAAATGAAAGTAAGTGAAAAAAATTCATCAGCGAGTTAGTTATGATGATTTAGCTACAGAGACACTAATAGAATTCCTCGCATAACTTTTAACATTTCCCATGGCAATATTACACACGATTTTTTCTTGGTCTATTTTTGTCCAAACCATTTTTTAAATAAGATCATGGTTAATCTACTAAAAACGATAAATTTCACAGCTGAAAATAAAAAAAATACAATTACTTTGTTCATTTATACCTAATTAATTTCTAAACTTCCGTTATGGTAAAAATAACTTTGGTATACCGTAATTATGATGCCACGCTGGGGAAACTCGATATTTTTATAGTCAGAACTTTTAAGCGATTTAAAATGATTTAAAGCGAAGAAAACTCCGGAGTTTATAATATAATTATAATACAAATATAATTTAACTTAAATATAATTTATATAATTTATAATATAAATATAATTTAACTTCGTTTTTTAAAATATTTTTAAGGTCTTTTTGGTTTTTGGACAAAATAAATAAAATCCAATCAATAAATAAATAAATGTTTACCCGAAACATAAAAGTAATCCCCTTTGTCTCCGACTGTGACGACATCGATAGAATCTCTAGCCGACAAGAGACCCTTCAAGGCCGCCTTGGTCGTGTGGCGGATCAAAAAGCTATTCTAAAATATAAAAATATATTACTAGCCGTGAACATGCTCTACGAGTAGAGCAGCAAAATGGACTGGTTTCCACCAGGGCGTATGTTTAGACAAAAAAAGTATACTTATGTATCTGGCATGTGCACTAACTCATTACAAAATGTGGATCATATGATAATTTATTTGTTTTTATTTATTAATTGGTTAAAGTACGGTTATTTAAAACGAACATAAAACACAAATAAAATACACGACAAAAACTATCAAAATTAATGTATATAACTAATAAAACAGCTGCACAGGTAATATAAAATTACTACTAACGTACAGCCAAATTATAAAAAAATTTTATCAAATATTTGTAAAAAGTGTTTTTTTATTATTAAAAAAAGATTTTTGAGTTGTCAGAATGCTACAAAAAACAAAGGATGGTTTAATCTTAATGTTATTAATGATTTTTTTATTCGATGAACCAATAACACAAGCCAGTTGTAATTCCTCTATATTCAAAGGGAACAAATGACATTTTAAAAAAGGTTCTCTTACAAAGTTCTTGTCATTTGCCAGTAACCAGGGTTTCGTTCAACCCTGGTTGGTTCTCTTACAAAGTCTTCTACAAAATCGTTTATTAACAAGATTTTATTACCTCTCCGACTTGGGAAAGAATATCCAACTTGTCCAGAAGTTTGTCCCACTGGATTCGATACGGCTTAACAGGATTAAGCAAGGCTATAAGCTTCTCCGGTTTCGCCGGAAGTATGACCTCGGTCTTGTAAATGGAGCCTTTCAGATCTTCCGAAGGTCGGGTGAAAACGCTAACCCCGTCCTATAACAATGAAACGCCAAGTTCAAACTAACAAACTTATATAATAATATACAACATATAGGTACTCCACACTATGTACAATCGAATGCCCGACTGTCGATCTTTTTCAGTATATAAAATTTCGGTAGATTTTTTTATCACATCGATCATAAAATTGGCATATCAAAAAACGTATAGCCATTACAGTAATTTCCGAATTAGTGGGCATGATATACTTTCATTTATTACAAAAGTTTCACTCCAACATGCATATAGGTAAAATAATCCTGGCTCAAAACGTGGGCGGGGTTTATTCTTCGTTTAAAAAAAAGAATTTATTATTGCGTTAAACGTACGGTCTGCTTAATTAATGCCACACTAGCGCGTATGCCCGTGAAATAAATTCTACCGCACATTTTAACGTCCGCGGTGTAAAATGAATCATTTTAACTTGTTTCCGGCCAATGGTCCCCACGCTCAGAAAAAAGCGTGCGCCCGAGTTATAAAGACTCGCGTAGTTTGTAAATTTATTTCGGATTTTACAACCCGAAAAAAAGTTGAAAACTTGCCCATGAATGATTTCCGCTACCATTAGGTACGCTGATTAGTCTATTTAGTGGACGAAAAACAATTCCGAGCTATTTTTGTTGGTAACAAAAAGGCGAGAATTATTTTACCTTAGATGCTTTAACTTCTATTTGAACTTAAAAAACACTACGCTTTACACCAAAGAGCTGCCCGCTCCAGCCACAAGTAGACGTTTCTTCATCCGGCTTTCTTATTTGGCAGACGGATAATGTTAAAATGTCTGCTCGTCAAAAAATTTATTTGGCAAAAAGAATTTTACACCGAGTGACATGACATGTGAAAATACGTTCACAACTCAGGGACAAATGACAATGTAAAGACTGTAAACGCACGGGGAATCCGTTGTCAGTTGTCCCGGTGTAAACCATCAAGCCATCTTTAAGGCCTGGGGCCTATTTCATAAAAATTGCTTGTTGTAATTAATTTACAGCTGTAAATTAATAAACGCATATTTTCTTTTGTATTTTTAAATAAAAAGTATTTGTATTTTTAATTAAAAAGTATATTAATAAAATTGCGTTTAGAATTTAAAAAAATTACATGTCTGTAAATTCCGTAAATTCCACATAGAATTTAGTGTACAGTCGGACATTCTCTTGCGTTATATATTCTTGATAGAATCAAGAATATATAACACAAGAGAATTTCCGACTGTAAACTAAATAAACTTTTGACCAAAATTTTGTGAAAAAAGTCGCACTTTTAAATTCGTGTGCGACTTTTCTCCCAAAATCGGCCTTTTTCTGCTAGTTTTCCCGCGCTGCGATTTTTAACACAGTCTTAGTTTTCTCGCAGTGGGGACTGCGACTTCTTTTCACTAAATACTGCTTTATTCGCACTGCGATTATTTTAGCACTGAGTCTAACTGCATAACAAAAAAATACAGACGCTGGTGATCATTTTAAATAGAGTAAAACACATCGAAACTTGTTTTATTTAATTTTAAAACGTTGGGGAGTTACTTTATCTAATTAAAACTAAAACGTTTTAACATCTTAAGGTAAAAAAAACGACTTTTACTGATTTAAACACAAAATTTTCGCTCCGTTTTGTTTTTTTTTTGTTGTGCAGCCAGACTCGCAGTGCTAAAATAATCGCAGTGCAAATAAAGCAGTATAGAGTGCGAAAGAAGTCGCAGTCCCCACTACAAGAAAACTAACACTGTGTTAAACCTCGCAGCGCGGGAAAACTAGCAGAAAATGGCGGATTTTTAAGAGAAAAGTCCCACATGAATTCGAAAGTGCGAGTTTTCTCGCAAAACTTTGGTCAAAAATTTAGTGTACAGTCGGACATTCTCATATGTTATATATTCTTGATGGAATAAATGCGTTTATTAATTTACAATTACAAAAATCTTTATGAAATAGGCCCCTGGTTCACACCGCAAAGACAAGTGACAGTGTAACGGTGTAAACACGCGCGGAACGCCTTGTCACTCTAGTGTCAAGTGTCTGCTTGTAAGACTGAAAAGATTAATCCGATCAAGAATATATAACACAAGAGAATGTCCGACTGTACACTAAATTTTTGACCAAAATTTTGCGAGAAAAGTCGCACTTTCGAATTTGTAGTGCGACTTTTCTCGCAAAAATCCGCCATTTTCTGCAAGTTTTCCCGCGCTGCGATTTTTTACACAGTGTTAGTTTTCTCGCAGTGAGGACTGCGACTTTTTTCGCACTCTATGCTGTTTTATTCGCACTGCGATTATTTTCGCACTGCGAGTCGGGCTGCACAACAAAAAAAATAAAAACAAAGCGGAGCGAAAATTTTGTGTTTAAATGAGTAAAAGTCGTTTTTTTTACCTTAAGATGTTGAAACTTTTTAGTTTTAATAAAATAAAATCACTTTCCAACGTTTTAAAATTAAATAAAACATGTTTCGAAGTGTTTTACTCCAGTGAAAATGACTACCAGCGTCTGTATTTTTTTTGTTGCGCGGCCAGGCTCGCAGTGCGAAAATAATCGCAGTGCGAATAAAGCAGCATAGAGTGCGAAAGAAGTCGCAGTTCCCGCTGCGAGAAAACTAACACTGTGTTAAAAATCGCAGCGCGGAAAAACTAGCAGAAAATGGCGGATTTTTGCGAAAAAAGTCGCACACGAATTCAAAAGTGCGACTTTTCTCGCAAAATTTTGGTCAAAAATTTAGTGTACAGTCGGACATTCTCTTGTGTTATATATTCTTGATCCGATCTAATATAGAAAGGGTTGAGTGTTTGCACGTAAGACAGAAAGCGTTAACACACTATATCGCTGACTTTCTTCAAAAAACACAACGTTTGATTTCAATTAGTGACTTACGTTACTTTTGATCTGCTTCCAGTCGCTGGCTTCCGCGCAACGCAAGAATTCCTCCGCGGTTCTGGCCGCTTCTTTGGCCAAATCGGGACCCGCGGCCATTTTATTTTAACCTAAAAAACAAGACTTTTTCCAGGGGCTCGTTTCATAAAGACGTTTTATAAATTCTCGTTTTAAAAAATCTCCCTCCTACTTTTGTAAATGCAAGATAAAGAATATATCGTCGTTACTTCGGCAAAATAAGCCACAGTTCGTATAAAATATGTGTGCCTGTGACTCATTTTAAATCTAAAAGAGGACCCTATTAACTACAGAATGAGTCACAGTCACGTGTATTTTATAATGGCATTGGCTTATTTTGCCGTAGTAACAACGATATACGGGACGGGACGGTTTATCGACTTGTAATTCAGGGCACAAAGCTAAATTGTTTTGTTTCAAAATGCCGAATTCTTACTAATTTCGTGATTAATTAAATAGATTAGTACCTAATGCTATAGTTTATTTTATGTATGCGCCGAAGTTACCTCCCAGGAACTAAATAAGCTTGAAATCGCCCATTTAAGAGGCGGAACTTCTGAGCTCCCTTCGCTTTAAATGGCCGAAGCTCCAGAACCTTATCATTATATTGGTGGTAGGAACATCATTATAAAAAAAGAAGATAGCCCAATAATATATTTTCTTTAAAAAAAATTTAAGTTAATTTTATTAAGTGGTAATATATTTTTTTCTTTAGTATAAATAAATTTTAGGTCATTTTTTTTACTTTTTTTTAAATAAAAATATATCATTTTAGTGGCAAAAGCTATTCGTTAAGCATTACATTACATATTGGCAGTGGTGGTGACGGTTTACCGATTGGCAGACGTGCGAATATTTTATCTGCAAAAATCAAGTGGAACTATTTCCCTACAGTTTTTTTTTCATTAAAATTAGTTTGTCCAGTTTAACCCGTACTCAACCGGTCCAGTTCTAGAACTGTTCGGAACAGGTTCTAGAACTGTTCCGAACAGTTTTAGAACTGTTCGGAACAGTTCTGTTCAGAACAGTGTCAGAACTGTTCAGAACAGTGTCGAACTGTTCAGAACTGTTCAGAACAGTGTCGAACTGTTCAGAACTGTTCAGAACAGTGTCGGTGTACTTTCCAGTTTGCCCGAATTTGTGAAAAATTCGGCATTTGAAAATGCCAAAGTTGTACTTTGGTGCATTTTAAAAGTCACCGAAACATTTTCCAACACTTATCACGTGATTTTATTGTGTATTTCCGTTGTTTTATGTGTTTAAATATCATTTGCGGAGTTTTATTTATTTTTTGATTTTGAGAACTGCAAATCAGTCCTAGAACTGTTCTAGAACTGTTCGGAACAGGTTCTAGAACTGTTCGGAACAGGTTCTAGAACTGTTCCGAACAGTTCTAGAACGCATAGCACAGGGGCATGTAGAGTACCGGTTAAATCCCTATGTTTTTTGATAACAAATTTAAATAGAGCAGGAAAAACAATGTTAAAAATCTTTTTCAGCTAGGAATCATGCGATATAAATGATAGAAGTTAGATTTGTAAAAAAATATAAAATGGAAGAAATTTTAAATTCGAAAATCTCGCGATAATAAATTTTTTTTGTTAAATATTCGATTATATTGAAATTCATACAGGGTTACCCAAGTGCAATTTACATATAGACACAAAGAAACATGTCACACACAATGATTTCATGAACTCACCTTCACATAAGCAAATTTGGGAAAAAAGCTTTAAAAACATACAAAACTATCAACTGACAATCTTTAATCAAAAAAATAAAGCTTCATACCTGTAATAATAATTTTTATTAAAATTAAAAACCTCTCAAAAGGTAAAACTGATGTCAGGTTAAAAAGAAATCTATTACGTATATTACAAAGAACGACAAACTACAAACAACCTTGTTGACGGTTTACCAAGCCCTAACATTACAGTTGAGAATTGCGAATGAAAAAATATGCAAAATACCTGAATTTTTTTTTTTCAATCGTATTTGGTCACGTCACCTTTGGTGTGGTGTGAAAAAAATGAGAACACAAAAAATAGAATTCAAAACATTTTTTTATTCTCAAAAAAAGTAACTACTTATCAATATATCCGTTTTATCTTCGGCAAAAATAAGCAGATAAAAATAAGAAATGGTTTATCTTTGATTGTAGAGAACACTGATAACTGCACTGCTACAGACCTGTGCACTGCCCCCCCGGGGTTTTATTAGGGGGAAAATTCCAAAAAGGGGGTGGGGCACGGGGGGCAACTTTTTCGAAACGGGGGGCAAGCAGGGGAGAAAGAACAAAAGGAGAAAAAAAGAGAGAAAAAGAAGGAAAAAGGGAAAAAAGGGAAAAAAGGGACAAATAAAACGGGGGAGAAAATCCTCCAATAAAGCGGGGGGGGCATTTCCAGACCGTGCACAGGTCTGACCGCACACGGTTATCAAGCTCCATTTCTATGGGTTATTCATAATAGTACTCTGTAAAAATGAATTTTGCTGTGTATAACTAACTATTTGCTGCGTTATAAAATCAAGTCTCTCTATGTAACTGTAAAGAGCACCTTTCACTGACAGTTCGTCACACAAATTCAATTCTTTTCATTTACGGAAATGACTGTTATTGCAACAAACAATTGTAATCCAGAAATGGCTGATTTCTTTGGAAAATAAAAATACAGCGCCATGTAGTAAGCAAACAATTAAATCATAAAAATTTAGTGACACTTATATCAAATCAACCAATCAAAATTCAACCTTTATTCCTTTGGAATTCTTTTCGCTGCAAATCCACAAAAGGGATTCCGCGTAAGTGCTGCTCAGTGTTAAACTCTGCGTTTTACTCCGGCCCGCGTGAAGTTTAATAAAGAGCAGCGGGTGCGCGAGATCCTTCCTGCGGATTTGCAGCACATTTTGGACGAAAAAATCCCACGGTTTAACTTTCATAATATAGGTTAATAATGTAAGTAAGTAAGATTTTATGTCAAATAATCGTATACATAGTTTATGGTACAAAAGTTTGTATAAAATACAACACATATATCACATTGGTATACGAATACTCACAAGGGCAGGTAAAAGATATACTCTAATATACCTCCCTATAAATCAAATCAATTAGTACAGTAAAAAAATAACGGTCACGAAAAAGTAGTTTATAAGTAAAGTTGACAGAATACATTTAGGTTAAGTTTAGAATACGATTAAGTTTAGATTTATATTGAACTAAAGATTCAACACAAACCACATTAGTAGGCAGGGCATTCCAAGTGTGAATAATTCGCTCTGCAAAATTTTTTTTTCGACAATCAAGTTTATTAAAGTTACTTTTTTAAGTTTTAAATGGGCGTCCTCTTTTAAGCTATATTCACAAATTTGAAAGCAAAAAAAACTCCGGCAAACGTCAACAAAATAATTTATGATCTTTAATAAGGTCGAATTTGATACGACGAAGTTCAAAAGATTCAAGATAGAAAAATCTTAGACGTTCACCATAGCTATCGTAAGGAAATTTGCATTTTAAAAAAGACTGAACGTGTGAAAAACTTTTGGACCCTTTCCAAACAAGTGACATCTTTAAGCAAGTAGGGGTTAAAAATAGGTGTATTTCTTTCGAGTATTGGACGAACGTAAGTTTTGTACACGCTCTTAGCAGTAGAAACGGGTTTACGGATTTAAAAGATTTCAAAATAAAGCAAGCACGAGAATAGGCTTTTGATGCAATTTTTGAACAGTGCGAAGAAAATTTAAGGTCACTTGTTAAGTCACGAATTCAGTGACCGAATTTATACTATGATTACTTAATGAATATTCAACAAAAAGGATTATTTTTGTTTCCAACTGAGAAGGAAAAACATTTTTCATAGGCAATGTTTAATTTTGTGTTGCAAAAAGTTACTGTTACCAAAAATATATAATACTATATATTATATTTGTGCGGTTACTTTAACTTATACTAATAAAAGTAACAGATTCTGGATTAGTTTTACTTTTCTCAACTTTTACAGTTTCAATTACTTTTACTCGGTTTTTTTCCTGAAAATACTTAAATTAATTTAAGTAAAATTTAAGTAATTTCAATGAGTAGACCCTCTGTGGGCTTATTGTCAAATAAATAAAAAAAAGAAAAATAAAAGAAAAATTTGTAAGCCGCTAACACGCTAAAACCATTTATTTTGCCCCAAAAACTTATTAAAATGAAAATTTATACATTAAATTAGCAAACGCTTTTGAATGAAGCTCCGGAGCTCCAAAAACCGGGTGTTTTTCTTCATTACAAAATTACTTTTATTATCCTTTTACTCTTACTTTTAAATAAAATTTTGACCGTTACTTTCACTTCATAAATTACTGTTACTCTTACTGTACTTAATTTAAAATTGTTCAAATTACTTTTACTTTTACATAAAATAATCGAAAATCATTACTTTTTAAAACACTAATAGTTTAATTGCCACTTTTTGGTCCATGTACAAAAGTTTAATAAAGTCTTTAAAATCATTACAATTTTTGTCAGTTCTATTTTTTGTGAAAACCTTACCCCTGCCCCTAAAAGCCTACAAAAATTTTTTCAACAAAATATCTCCAGTGGTTAAGGAGTTATGACCCCACAAAAATGGCGATTTTTGACAATTCTGTACGTGAAAGATTGCTTAATGGGTATAACGATTTATGTTACAAATTATGCACTCAAAGAAAGCGGCAACTTTCTACTTTAATTTGATACCTTGATCGTTAAAATTGGTGCAGTATTTGTCGAGATATTGCGTTTCTCGTACAAAAAACCCTCGATTTTTTCGCTAAAAACACGAAGTGAAGGAAAAAAAGGTTGGGCAAACTTCATAAAATCACTGCCGTCGTTTGGTGTTTTAACGAAAAAATCGCGCGTTTTTTGTACGGGAAACGCAATATTATGACAAATACGGCACCAATTTTAACGATCAAGGTACCAAATTAAAGTAGAAAGTGGCCGCTTTCTTTGAGTGCATAATTTGTAACATAAATTGTTATACCCATTAAGCAATCTTTCACGTACAGAATTGTCGAAAAACGTCATTTTTGGAGGGTTATATCTCCCGAACCACTGCAGATATTTTAATCAAAAAATTTTGTGGGCTATTGAGGGCAAGCATAAGGTTTTCCTCAAAAATTATCAAAACCGAAAACAAAAAGTTTGACTCCACACCCGCTTTTAAGGGACTCCAACTCCAAACAGCACAGGAACAAAGACAGAAAACTTACCGCCCACGGAAACCAATTGAGACTGGTCAGACAAATCTTCTTTAATCCAGTTTAATAATTCATAGCCGATTTCATATGATTCAAGCTTTTTTAACTATTTTAAATGGCAGGTTGAGTAGAATGCCTTTAAAAAATCAACGTAAACTATGTCCACGCGTAGGCCATTATTTACGTGTTTTGTCCATTCATTTAACATAGTCAGCAATTGCGTGCAGGTGGACCACTCAGATAAAAACCCGAATTGATCAGACGAGAATATAAGCCATTCTTTTTTTTGTAATTAAACATTTTTTGCGATATATACCAAAATAATGTTTTTATCCAGAAACCCCAATTCCGGATAGCAGCTAGTTAACTCGCTTTTAGTGGACCGGTTTAAGAAGTCAATTTTTTCTACCCAAACTACTGACGTAAAATGTTCGTTTTGTTAAAAAGTGGGTTATTTTCAAGTGCTCACAAAGCAAAGAACGCACTGCATATAAATGAGTGACGTTGGTATTCTTTAATACCATGCTCGGATCATTTAAAGCGGAAGAGTTTCGGAGCTCCGGAACTAAATAAGCGATTTTAAGCTTATTTGGGCTTGAAACATATAAAACTATTCTTTTTGAATTTTTAATACTGTTTTTCTATGTTTTTTATCGTTTTAAGTTTTGATAAGATTTAGCTTACAAAAAAATTGATTGATAAAAAAATATATGGCATCACTCTTTAACTATTTGTAAAATGAGTTTAAAAATAAGGCGAAACACTTAAAAGCGGAGGTCGGCTCCGGAGTTCGGTGTTCCGGGGCACATCACTAACAGCAATGTTGTAAATTATTATCATTCAAATCAGTTCTAAAATTATTTTATTATTTTCAACAAATTTAATACAACAACAATCGCCACTGTTACTTTAAACAAATGATAATAATTCTAATCAGGCAGCTTGATTTGATAAATATTGGTTATATTACCACAATCACGATTATTTTTTTTATTTTTCTTGGCTCGCGCGTATAATGAATATTTATCCATGACGGGGAGCGGTTATGTCATTAATTTTCGCCTAAAACGCCTTTAGCTTTATTAAAATTGTAGGTTCGGTGGAATTGTAACTTATTCAGAGAAGCGCTAGAAAGAATCAAAATAAACATAAAAGATAGATGACCTTCTTATACGGCTTATTATTATAACCCTCCCCCAAAACGCAATAAACTTTCAACATCCTTCAAAAATTTGGAGTCACAGTACTAAAAACGCTAAAAAAAGGATCTTGAGCGATAAGCTGATCTAAAACAATTTTGTAGGGTATACCCCATCCACAGACCTGTGCACGGTCAAGAAATGCCCTCTCCCCCCGCTTTATTGGAGGATTTGCCCCCCCCCCCCGTTTTATTGCCCCCCCCCCCCCCCCACCGCCAAAAAATGAAAAAGTACCCTAAAATTATGACGCCATTTTTGACCTATGATGACGCCATCATCGTGATTTTTTTGCCGTTTTTAGCCTATTTCAATATATTTTAAGCCATTTTAGACCTATTTTTACCTTGTTTTCGCTTTTTTAGTCCCTTTTTTCCCATTTCTCTTCTTCTTTTTTTTCTCTTTTTTTCTTTCTCACCTGCTTGCCCTTCTCGGTTTTATTGCCCCAACCCCGCTTCAAAAAAGTTGCCCCCGTGCCCCTCAGTTTTGGAATTGCCCCCCAATAAAACCCCCGGGGGGGCGAGCACAGATCTGCATCCATAACATGGGAGACTATGGAAACTACCCTAAATCCCCGTTTCAGTTTTATTCTATAGGAAAAACGGTTTGCGGTACCTATGGTTTTAATATGCAAACTTTTCAAGCTATTTTGGACAAATTATTTTCTGTTTTTTTAATTCAGAAGCTGTCATAATGACACCGATGCGTCGAAATTAAGTTAAAAAAATAACCATTAACACCCATAAAACTGCAAATTGAGTGTACTAGCTGTTGGTAAGAGTTGTTCTTGTGGTGCTGTGGCTCTCACAAAAGAAACGACAACACACTAGCAGTGTTTTAGAAAAACTATCGTACAAAACCAATTTTATTCATATCACGTCTATTTTAAAATATAATTTTCTATTAATAAGACAAAATAATAAAAGCCAAAATGACTTTAAACAAATAAAAAAAATTCTACATCGCACAACTTGGTTTTGTAACACGGAACATCCTTAACGGATCGTTAAATAACAACAATATAAAGAAAAGAAACAGTAACAGTTTATAAATAACCGTTGTCGGGATGTTTCAGAAGTTCTTCTCCTTATAAAAAAGAGGTGTAATGTAAAATCAACAGGAATAATGTTGCTGTACTGCAACGTCCATCAAGCATCTCGATGAGGTGCCCAAGCTGGAAATCAGAGGTTCCAGCTCCAACAATTCACAAGTTCCCAGTAGTAAAATTTAATTCCACTTCAAAAACTCTCCGACCCAGTTTTCCTTTCTTCTCCTTCTGTTCGCTCTTGCAGCGGAGAATATTGCTTTAGTTTTTTTAATTCCGCAATCCCAGTTGTCTCTAATTTCCAATTTCTCGATTCCAACAGTTTTAATTCAATTTAAATTCAATTAAATTCAAAGCGTTTTAATTTAATTCAATTTCAATTTAATTCAAACCGTTTTAATCCAGGCCCGCTCCCGGCGATATGCGCAAGCGTCCAGCATAACAAAGGGGAGGGTGTTGTTGGCGGGGTTGGTAAGTCGCCTGTAGGCCTCTTGCAGTTCTCTCAGCTGAATGGTTTCCGCCTGCAGGGCGTCGATACCTATCCGAGTCATTTCATCGTCCAACGTATTGCCGCGTCTTTCGCGCACCTTCCGAGCTGAAAATAAAAACAAAAAAAAAAAAACAAAACAAAATGTAAATAAAAAAAACACAAAAATAACATAAATAAAACGTATACATTTAGCTAGATACGCGAAAGTGAAAGATAATAAAATTTAGTTTGTAAAAAGTTTGCAAATCTTTTTGGTCATTTATTGTTGTCATTCATAATGAGAGATGATTCAAAAAATCAACGAAGGTAAATAAATAAACAATTGAAGATCGAATATTATAGTTTAAATTTTACTTAATTATTTTTAAGTTTTAATATGTATTTTTACCTTGGTTTCTATTGCAATTCTTTGTCCAGAAAAAACTTGTATCAGACCTGTGCACGGTC
Source organism: Microlaimidae sp. YZB2_3 (assembly GCA_030248175.1). Lineage (NCBI taxonomy): Eukaryota > Metazoa > Nematoda > Chromadorea > Desmodorida > Microlaimidae > Microlaimidae sp. YZB2_3. The sequence continues at coordinate 6,776 of JASAMX010008013.1, read as the reverse complement.
TGGAAAGGCCCCCCAAATTTATTGGAGGATTTGCGCCCCCCGTTTTATTGCCCCTCCCCCGCCAAAAAATGAAAAAGTACTCTAAAATTATGACGCAATTTTTGACCTATGATGACGCCATCATCGTGAATTTTTTGCAGTTTTTAGGCTATTTCAATATATTTTAAGCATAGATGAACACGGTCAAAAATCTAGGGGGGTATTTACACCGGGTAAATGACATTTCAAAATCTAGGAGGGGGGTTCTATGGGGGGTCGAACCCCCCTAGCCTTCTAGGAGGGGTCGACCCGGGGTGAAAGATTTTGAAACCTAGAGGGGGGTCAGGTCCAGGTGGGGTCCAATTTTCAAAGCAAAAGACTTTTAAACCATGAAAGGTTTAATAATAGGTTTTTTATAGGATAATACAACATTTTATTGAATAGAAAGCGGTATTAAGGTATAAAAAAGGGTGTGAAAACATGACTTTGTGTTAAAAATTCGTTTTTGGAAGAAAATTTAGTATAAAAAAAGTACTTAAAATTTTCTCGAGAGGTGAGGCGGGGTCAGATTTCAAAATCTAGAGGGGGGTCAGGGGTAAAAAATTCGAAAATTTGGGGGGAGGGGGGCCCGGATTTTTTCTAAGGGGGCCCCAAAATTTCGAGGCTGGGGAGGTGGACCCCACCCTACCCCCCTCTTGTTCATCTATGATTTTACGCCATTTTAGACTTATTTTTACTTTATTTTCGCCTTTTTTGTGCCTTTTTTCCCTTTTTCCTTCTTTTTTCTCTTTTTTTTTCTTTTTTGCTTGCACCCCCCGTTTTATTGTCCCCCGTGCCCCCCCCCCCCCCCCGTTTTGGAATTTCCCCCATCCCCCACCAATAAAACCCCGGGGGCAGAGCACAGGTCTGTTGTATTATACATTTACCTATACTACAACCTACAACTGTGTAATATTATAAACTAAAAGATAAATTTTAAATAGATGTCATTCAATTGGATTTTGTAAAAGCTTTTAACAGTGTCACATTAAAAATTACTATATAAGCTGGAAACTATGGTGTTTCTGGTAAATTTTATTCCAAACAGAAACAGTTAGTTTACTGCTTAATTTACCAGGAGAAATCAAAAAGTAAATACAACCAATTATTACTAACCCAAAATCGCGGCGACTTGTGCGGAGTTCCCAGGACGTCCGTCCACGGATCCGCGCTGCCTGGTCCGTACGTAACCGGCCGTGGCTTCGTCCCGCTTGGCGGCGAAGTCGCTACATTCCCGTTTCACCAGCAGGGCGCAGTCCACCAGCGTGGCCACCGTCTCGAAGGCCAAGAAATTGAGCAGGTCCAGGGCACCCGGGGTGGCCTCCGATTTTTCGAACGGACGATTTGGCCCTTAAAAAATGCAAATTCTTTAAAAAACACACTATAAAACACACTTTTAGACATTTTATACAATAAATAAAAAAAAACCAAAAAATCTTAAACCGTGTTTTTTAAAGTACCTAGACCTACCGAACAGCCAATCACGAAACTTTCTGGATTGATGGGAGCGCCCTGGCGTTCGCGGACACAAAGAGGTCTGGCGAGCTTCTGTAAAACGCAAATATTCGTTGCAGTCCATGGAGCGAGCCCGAGCGGCCGCACGGTATAACCCTGAACCAAAACAATGAGACAAATAAAAAATTGTTACTACAAGCAAAAATGTACAACACAAGAGAATGTCCGACTCTAAACTAAATTTTTACCCAAAATTTTGCTACAAAAGTAGCACATGCTCGAATTTGTGCTATTTTTCGAGAAAAAAAATCCATGATTTGCTGCTAGGTTTTTCATCTTTTTTTTTGCACTGCGAGGCTGGCTGCCCAACAAAAAATAAATATTTTGGTTAGCCATTTTCAATGGAGTCAAACACTTTACAAATTACTTTTTAAACGTTGGAAAATTAATTGGTTTTAAGTAAAAACAAAAAAAATACTGAATTTTAACGCCAAATAAATAATTTTTACACATTTAAACACGAAAATTTTGCCCAAATTGTCTTTATATTTTTGTTGTGCAACCAGCCTCGCAGTGCAAAAATAATCGAAGTGCTAATAAAGCAGTACTAAGTGCATAAGTCGCAGTAATACTAACACCGTGTTAAAAATCGCTGCACGGGAAAACTAGCAAAAAACGGCGAATGTTTGCCAGAAGAGTTGCACAAAATCAGTCAAAAATCGACTTTTTCAGCAAAATTTTGTCCAAAATTAAATTTACATTACAGTCGTTTTTTCTTTTGTCCACATCCACAATTTAGTTTACAGTCGTTCGTTTCTACATTCTTTTGCGTTATTCGCCACAAATGATAGAAATATCATTTCTTACGTTTCTTCTACTAACCAACAATATTTTTTATAAAAAAGGGAAGGAGACTGCATGTATTGCTCGACACACTTTACGGCCTAAAACCCTCAAAGGGGTGCGCCATAATTGTGACCTTAAGAGTAATTTACTCGATAAAATTTAATTACTTTATAACTCTGATAGCTACGAAGTCTTTTAGAGTTGCCTTAATGGTCATAATTAAAATTAAAGATTGTTTGGGACATGGTGAAAAGGCAAAAATAGATTAAAGATTTTATTTCCAACGTTTCAATCTGTTAAAAAAGATCTTCATTAGGGTCTAAAATAAAAAAACACACATAAAACGATGAAATGATAAAAAAACACGTAAAATACAGAATAAAAGTCAAACAAAACGATAACAAGGTTTTGTAAGTTTCTTGTTATCGTTTTGTTTGACTGTTATTCTGTATTTTACGCGTTTTATTTATCATTTCATCATTTTATGTGTTTTGTATTTTAGACCCTGATGAAGATCTGTTTCAACGGATCGAAACGTTGGAAATAAAATCCTTAATCTATTTTTGCCTTTTCACCAGGTCTCAAACAAACTATAAGTTTATAACTCTGTTTTCGACGTGAGGCGAAGGAGTGAGGCGCTTACTTTCCCGCTTAATGTCGTCACATGTATTTTTTACACATTATGATTTCTTCTATGATAAAAAGCATGGAATACTTGTCAACATGCTTGACGTTGATTGGCTTAATTTGGCGTCACAGTCACGTGTATTCTGTACATAGGTGTTTTTGGGGAGGACAGAGGCGTCCACCACCTCCCTAGAGCCAAAATTTTGGACCTCCCCCTAGAAAAAATCCAAGGCCCCCTCCTCCAAAGCTCGAAAGCGGTCCGGCCTGACCCCCCTAGCGAGGCTGACCCCTCTTCTTCCCCCCTCCCGACCAATTTGGAAGTATATTTTTATATTTACTGTCAAAAACACGGTTTTTTAGTTAAAAACAGTGTTTAAATACTCTTTTAGGCCTAAATAGGCGGTTTATTACATAAAATTCAATATTAGACCTAAAAAAACTTAAATTATTCAGTTAACAAAATTTTGTTAAAAAATTGGACCCCCTGACCCCCCTAAATTTGAAATATCGCACCCGGGGTGGACCCCCCCCTAAAAAGCCAGGGGGGTCCGGACCCCCCTAAAAAATTTTGGCCTTTCACCGGGTGTGGACCCCCCTCTAGCGGACCGACTAAAAACACCTATGATTCTGTAGCGACTGTGACTTATTTTGTAGTAGGAGTGAGGCTCTTACTTTCCCGCTTGATGTCGTCCGGTCCGGACGCTGCGTCCAACAGCCGTCCATATTCTCCAGTCACGTCAAATCGTTCTATCGCTTCCCGCATTACCTAAAATTCCCATCAATGTGCCGTAATTAGTTAGCTATATATTAATTTACTCTATTTAGTTAACGAGTAATTAGGGTATCTGACTTAATTTCGAGCAGGCCTTAATTTCGGCCACCAATTTAGGGTGTTAGAAAATTGGCTTATTTTTAAAAACAAAAGAACTAGCACAAAAGTAACTGGGTGAATGTTGATTAAAGTGTTTTTTATTAGTGTTATTCTGTATTATCAATATTTTCATAAAAAAAGTGAATTTTTTGTGATTTTCTGAATTTTTGCTTTGTGTTTAAACTGCATCAAATTTAGAACGAAGCACTATATAACCTTAAAATAACTTTTATTTAAGGCTCGAAATTGTTAATTTTCATGTTTTGATATTTTCTTCAAAATCACTTTGCAATGCGTTTAACAAACTGCGCATTTTAAGATTCCGTTAATTTCGGCCACCTTAAAATTCATGTGAAAGAACTTGTTTATCACGATTTGCACAATTATGTGTACGGGTGGGGTTACATAACACATAATTCACTAGGTTGTTTTAAATTATGAATAGACCGAACGGAATTTCTCAAAAATAATATAAACACATTAAAAAAGTCAGGTTATTTTTTTGGCGGAGGGGGGAAGAAGAGGTAGCCTCGCTAGGGGGGTCAGGCCGGCCCGCTTTCGAGCTTTGGAGGAGGGGGCCTTGGATTTTTTCTAGAGGGGGGGGTCCAAAATTTTGGCTCTAGGGAGGTGGTGGACGCCTCTGTCCTCCCCAAAAACACCTATGTACAGAATACACGTGACTGTGACGCCAAATAAAGCCAATCAACGTCAAGCATGTTGACAAGTATTCCATGCTTTTTATCATAGAAGAAATCATAATGTGTAAAAAATACATGTGACGACAATAAGCGGGACGGTAAGCGCCTCACTCCTTCGCCCCACGTCGAAAACAGAGTTATAAACTTATAGTTTGTTTGAGACCTGGTGAAAAGGCAAAAATAGATTAAGGATTTTATTTCCAACGTTTCAATTGCGTCAAACAATCTTTTTAATAAGGGTCTAAATACAAAACACATAAAATGATGAAATGATAAATAAAACGCGTAAAATACCGAATAACAGTCAAACAAAACAATAACGAGAAACTTACAAAACCTTTTTCTCTTGGTTTTTTCTTTAACTTTTTATTTTTTATATTATTTTTTTCTTATCATTTCATGGTTTTATGTTTGTTTTTTTATTTTTAAACCCTAATGAAGATCTGTTTTTAACAGATTGAAACGTTGGAAATAAAATCTTTAATCTATTTTTGCCTTTTCACCATGTCTCAAACAATCTTTAATTTTAATTATGACCATCAAGGCAACTCTAAAAGACTTCGTAGCTATCAGAGTTATAAAGTAATTAAATTTTATCGAGTAAATTACTCTTAAGGTCACAATTATGGCGCACCCCTTTGAGGGTTTTAGGCCGTAAAGTGTGTCAAGCAATACATGCAGTCTCCTTCCCTTTTTTATAAAAAATATTGTTGGTTAGTAGAAGAAACGTAAGAAATGATATTTCTATCATTTGTGGCGAATAACGCAAAAGAATGTAGAAACGAACGACTGTAAACTAAATTGTGGATGTGGACAAAAGAATAAACGACTGTAATGTAAATTTAATTGTGGACAAAATTTTGCTGAAAAAGTCGAATTTTTGACTGATTTTGTGCGACTCTTCTGGCAAACATTCGCCGTTTTTTGCTAGTTTTCCCGTGCAGCGATTTAACACGGTGTTAGTATTACTGCGACTTATGCACTTAGTACTGCTTTATTCGCACTTCGATTATTTTTCTACTGTGAGGCTGGTTGCACAACAAAAATATAAAGACAATTATTTGGGCCAAATTTTCGTGTTTAAATGTGTAAAAATTATTTATTTGACGTTAAAATTCAGTATTTTTTTTTGTTTTTACTTAAAAGCAATTAATTTTCCAACGTTTAAAAAGTAATTTGTAAAGTGTTTGACTCCATTGAAAATGGCTAACCAAAATCTTTATTTTTTGTTGGGCAGCCAGCCTCGCAGTGCAAAAAAAAAGATGAAAAACCTAGCAGCAAATCATGGATTTTTTTTCTCGAAAAATAGCACAAATTCGAGCATGTGCTCTTTTTGTAGCAAAATTTTTGAGTTGATTTTAGGTTTAGAGTCGGACATTCTCTTGTGTTGTACATTTTTGTTTGTTAGGTAACAATTTTTTTTATTTGTTTTCTCATTGTTTTTGGTTCGGGTTTACCGTTGCGGCCGGGCTCGCTCCATGGACTCAAGCGAATATTTTGCGTTTTACAGAAGCTCGCCAGACCTCTTTGTGTCCCGCCGAACGCCCAGTGCTCCGTCAAATCCAGAAAGTTTCGTGATTTGGGCCCCCTTCGGTAGGTCTAGGTACTTTAAAAAACACATTTTAAGATTTTTTAGGTTTTTTTATTTATTGTATAAAAAATGTCCCAAAATATGTTTAAAGAATTTTACAATTTTTAGGACCAAATCGCCCGTTTCGATCGAAAGGCCACCCCGGGTGCTGCGGACTTGCTCAATTTCTTGGCCTTGCGAGAGCGGTGGCAACACTGGGTGGAGCTGCGCCCCTCCTGGTGAAACGCGAATGTAGCGACTTCCCGCCAAGCGGGACGACAGCAGTGCGTACGGAGCCAGGCGCGCGGATCCGTGGACGGACGTCCAGGAACTCCGGGCTAGGTCGCCGCGATTTTGGGGTGAGTATTAATTGGTTGTCACTTTTTGATTTCTACTGGTAAATTAAGCAGTAAACTAACTGTTTCTGTTCGGAATAAATTTACCACAAACACACTAGTTTTTTTCCAGCTTATATAGTAATTTTTAATGTGACGCTGTTAAAAGCCTTTACAAAATCCAATTAAATATCTATTTAAAATTTATCTTAAGTTATGATATTACACAGTTGTAATTTGTAGTATAGGTAAATGTAACATGATACAACAGACCTGTGCTCCCCGGGTTTCTCGTAGGGGAATAGGGACCCAAAACTCGGGGGGCAATTTTTTTTTGAAACGGGGGTACAAGCAAG
>JASAMX010008011.1:0-39938 GCA_030248175.1 Microlaimidae sp. YZB2_3 | reverse complement strand
ATTATTCGGTATATTCTTTCCCCGGGGAAAGAATTGACCCAAAGGGAGCAATACGTAACTGAACGAAGCACAAATCAATTTTAGGTACCTTTTTATACTAAATTTTCTTCCAAAAACGTGAATTTTCATCACATATTTATGTTTTTACACCCTTTTTATACATGAATATGACTTTTTATTCAATAAAATGTAGTATTTTACACCTTTTTTATACATGAATATGGCTTTTTATTTAATAAAATGTAGTATTATCCTATACAAAGAACAATTATTAAAGTTATGGTTTAAAACTGTTTTGCTTTGGACACCGGACCCCACCTGACCCCCCTCTAGATTTCAAAATTTCGCACCCCGGGTCGACCCCCCCCCCTAAAAAGCTAGGGGGGGTCCGGACCCCCCTGGGACCCCCCTCCTAGAATTCAAAATTCGATTTACCCCGGGTAACCATCCCCCCTAGCTTCCCCGACCGTGCTCACCTATGGTGGCTACCCCGGGTAAATGGCCCTTTGATAACTAGCAGGGGGGTACGGGGGGTCCGTCCGTACCCCCCCCCCCCCAGCTTTTTAGAAGGGGGAGGTCGACCCGGGGTAATCCAGTTTAATCTAATTTGAAATCTAGAGAGGGGTCAGAGGCAGGGACGTACCCAGGGTTTCATTTTTTTTGGGGGGGGGGGGCGGATTGTAGTACAAAAAAATTTGGGCGGGGAGGGGTTAATTTTTGAAGCAAGCAAGTAAAAAAGCAAGGATAAACGTACATAAAGCTGTATAATACACTGTTTTTGGCCTAATAACGTATTATCTAGTGTTTTTAACGGTAAAAACATGTTTTCTTAGTTAAAAATTACATTAGCACACATTGGCAAAGCCTGGATTTCACAACAAAAGACTGTCGACAAAGTGCCGTGCCCAGTATTTCTTTTCGGGGGGGGGGGGCTTTAGGGGGTAAATTTTAGAAAAACTAATTTTGCCTGCTGCTACAAGCTAAAAAACGGGGTTAAGTGCAAATAAATTCGGAAAACTAAACTTTCAAGTCATACATGGGCAAGTTGGTCCGGAGTGGGTGGGGGGTTAAACCCCAAATTAGAGGGGGGGGGGTTAAAATCCGAGAAAAGCAAAATAAAACCATATAGTTTTTTTTTCTGGAGTACATTTTACCCATATCATTTTTCGATTTGTAAGGAAAAAGGGGTAAAAAACGCTAATTTTAGGTCAAAAAGCCCTTTTTAATGCATTTTTGAGCTGTTTATTGCTAAAAACATTCTTTTTCCCCCCAAAACTCAAGTTTGGAGCCAGTTAGAAGTCATTTTAAACACATTTTTTTCTTCATTTTTCCATAATTGGGGGGGGGGTAACCTTTTCTCCCCCCACTTCTGAGTGGGGAGGGGCTTAAACCCCCCTTCCCAGAATTTGGGGGGGTTAACCCCCCGTGCCCATGTATGGTTACGCCCATGACTTATGGCTACAGTAGTAACTAATCCTTAAGTTTTTTGCAGACAAACATTTACATGTTTACATTTACGATTTTTGAAATGGTATATTCTAAACTCCTGAAGATTTCCTTAAAATATGAATGTCATTAGAGTTATCGATTAACATAATTTTTGGCTATTATAATTAAAAATAATTAATTTCGAAAAGCATAGTCTACACCTTTGGGATGCTTGGGCTGAGCATAAGTGGGCAAGGAAAGGTGGTTGAGATCTCCATTCCCCCATAAATGTTTTTTGGGGGGGACAGAGGGGTCCACCCCCCTCTTTGGACCCCCCTAGAAAAAATCCAGGCCCCCCCTTCCCTCCAAAGCTCGAGAGCGGTCCGGCCTGACCCCCCTCCTAAGGAGGTTGATCCCCTTCCCCCCCCCCGACCAATTCGGAAGTATATTTTTTCATTTACTGTCATAAACACGGTTTTTTAGTTAAAAACAGTGTCACTTTTTAGACCTAAATAGGCGGTTTTAGTACATAAAATTTAATATTAGATCTAAAAACACTTAAATTATTGAGTTAAAAAATTAGACCCCCTGATCCCCCCAAATTTAAAATCTCGCACCCGGGGTCGACCCCCCCCCTAAAAAGCCAGGGGGGTCCGGCCCCCCTGGGCGCCCCCCCCCCCTAAAAAATGTTGGCCTCCCACCCGGGGTGGACCCCCCCCCCCTAGCGGACCCGACCAAAAACACCTATGCATATTAGTAGAAATGTTATCACAAAAGAAAAATGCTGAGTGTGAGACAAAAAGCGTTTCACACCAATATTTGTACTATATATAACTCAAAATTATAATTTCTAATTCAAGACCTGTGCACGGTATGGAAATGCCCTCGCGCTTTATTGGAGGGTTCGCCCCCCCAGTTTTATTGCTTCCCCGCCAAAAAATGAAAAAGTACCCAAAAATTATGGTGCCATTTTTTAGTAAGTAAATTGTTTCTATAGTCCGAGATAAGTTTTATGTAGCGAAAAAAAAATTTAGACCTTGTTTTGCCATTGTAAATAACAATGCTCCCATGTATTGTAACTCAATTTGTGTAACAACATAAAATCATAAAATATTTTGATGATTGTTTTTGAATGTGTAAACATTGGTGTTTGTAGGAGTTGAATTCGGCGCTCGAATGATTACAATAGATGGGAAACAGATCAAACTGCAGATTTGGGACACGGCAGGCCAGGAGTCTTTCCGCTCCATCACCAGGTCCTATTACCGAGGAGCTGCAGGAGCTCTTTTAGTTTATGATATCACTAGGTAAGCCTTTTTTAATCTACGTACTATACATCCATCATAGGAGAAAATACCTTCTGATTTCTATAATTAAAATCTCTAAAATCCCAAACTTTTGACCTTTTTTACCTTGCTAAGTGGCTTTTAGGACGCACTCCCGTTTTGCCGCTTACCTCTTATCGTATTAAATAAACCGGAAGTATGAGTTATTGAAGTATTTTAACCGTAGGTGAGCATAGACTAAGTTTGGGGGTTTGACTACCTCAAGTAAACTACCCTTTAAAAGCTAGGGGGTCTGTATTCCTTTCTTTTCCTAATTTTTCGGGACGGAGAAGGGTAGGTGGTTGATTCACAATAAATAAGTGTGATGGGGATGGTCTGGATCAAAAACAAAGTTGTTTAAAATCATTGAATCAAGTTTTTTCGCCTATATTAAAATCCTATACACTAAATTAATGGGCTTTTTATGTATATGAAGTGTATACAAAAGAACCATTTTTTAAATACAAATCGTGTGTGCGGCAGCAGGGCCCTTCAGAGGTGAGGAGCCGGGATCCGAAATTTTGAGGTAGAGGGAAGTTAACCCTACCCTGCCCCTCCATTCTATGCCAACCATGATTTTGGCTTTATTTTATTAGTTTATTAAGCTTGAAAGTAACAGGTCGGTTTGACGGTTTCTCTTTGCGCCATTTCGCAAAGGTGCATTTTGGCTAAAACAACAAGATTCTTGATTTTTATTTCAATCATTTTAAAAATTAAAAATTTTCGAAATTATAATAATCTATGTTTTTTTTGTTTCTTGTGATATAAACCCACAAAATACAACGACATGAGAGAAATTTCCACCGTAAACAACAAAATTGCTGCAAAGTTGTGATTAATAACTAATATCTGCTCGAAAGTGTGCAAAGGGTCTATAATGTATTGGCAAGTTGTCAATGCAAAATGTTAAATATATTCGTAAAATTACGTCTTCGTTTTAACAAAAAAAAATTTCTTTAAAAATCAGCCGGAAACCATTACGCCACGATATTTGTCAGTTCAGTTATTTAAAAAATTATTGAGTTTATTTAAAATGAAATTTATCACACAGCAAAATTTGTGCAGTGCAGTCTGAGCCATAGGTGGGCAGCCTTCCGGATTTCGGGGGGTATACCTGACCCTCGAAATTTGGGGAGGGGGTGTCCCAAAAATTTTTTTGGGGTATACCGTATACTTCAAATACCCCATTTTTAGCGTTTTTAGTACTGGGACCCCCAAATTTTAGGGGGGGTGTCCGCATAGGTGAGCACGGTCGGGGAAGCTAGGGGGGTGGTTACCCGGGGTAAATCGAATTTCGAATTCTAGGAGGGGGGTCCGGACCCCCCTAGCTTTTTAGGGGGGGTCGACCCGGAGTGCGAAATTTTGAAATCTAGAGGGGGGTCAGGAGAGGTCCGGTGTCCAAAGCAAAACAGTTTTAAACCATAATAACTTTAATAATTGTTTTTTTTTATAGGATAATACTACATTTTATTGAATAAAAAGCCATATTCATGTATAAAAAGGGTGTAAAAGCATGAATATGTGATGAAAATTCACATTTTTTGAAGAAATTTTAGTATAAAAAAGGTACCTAAAATTTTCCCGAGAGGGGAGGGGGGTCAGATTTCAAAATCTAGAGGGGGTCAGAGGCATAGGTGGGCAGCCTCTCGGATTTTGGGGGGTATAGGGGTGTCAAATTTTAGGGGGGGTGTCCAGCAAGACCAAAATTTTGAGGGGGGGTGTACCCAATATTTCCGCGCTGCCTTAAAATGAGCTTAAAACGCGTAAAAAAACGTAAAACAAGCTTATAAATGCTTTAAAACTGTGTAAGATTAAAATAAGACCTTATTGCAACTTATAAATTTTATTTTTTTAATTCTTTTAATAATAATGTGCAATGGCGCAGTCAGGATTTCATTTCAGGGGCGTCGGTCTGGAAGGGGGGAAGAAAAAGTGTTGTCAAAGCGGCGCGAAGCGCCGTCGCCTGCGCCGCGTAGCGGCGCCAGCCGACGCGAAGCGTCGGCTGGGGGGTGTCCTCCCAGCCGCCGGAGGCGAAAATTTTTTAAAATATATACTAAAAACGGCTTAAAAATCGTCTCCTGGTGATCGCGTGAACATACATTTTACTTTTGTTTTTTTACCTAATTTCTACATAATTTTCTGTGATATTAAAAATTCAGTCAGGGGCGTTCAGGGGGAACAATGCCCCCTGGAGGAGAAAATTTATAATTTGAGGCGCTAAAATACACTAGAAATTTTAATTCCAAATGATACTAATTACAAAATTTAAGGTTTTTTATAGCTATACTATACATTTATAACATATGTTTAAAACGTTAAAAAAGGATAATAGTGTTTATAGTAGTTTTATTAAACATGTATGCCTTAACTACTGAATGGGATAATCGATTTGCAATTGAAAAACTAAGATAAATTGCCAATTTAAACTGCCCGCGTAGCGGGGAAATTTAAACTGCCCGCGTAGCGGGGGAATTTAAAGGTAATAAAAGGTAATGAACGGGGAAATAAGGTAATAAACACTCCGCGCGAAGCGCGGAAAAATTTTTTAGTCCTTTTATAACACTTAAAAATTTTTCTTTGGGAGGCGAATTTGGGGGGGGGGGTGTCCCCGACTACCCCAAATTTAAGGGGGGGGGGGGGGCAGCAAAATCCGAAATTTTGGGGGGGGGTATAACCCCCCCCCAACCCCCCCCCTGCCCACCTATGGTCAGAGGGGTAAAAAATTCGGAAAATGGGGGGAGGGGGGCCCCTAGATTTTCGTCTAGGGGGACCCCCAAAATTTCGAGGCTAGGGGGGGTGGACTCCACCCTGCCCCCCCACCCTTTCTCACCTATGGGTGTCCGGAGTACTCCCAATTGTAAGGGGCGGGGTGTCGGCTATAATCGGGATTTTTGGGGGTATAAACCACCCCTGCCCACCTATGGTGTGAGCTATGTTTGATTTTTTTTACAATCTGTTTAAATTGCCAAATTTTTATTTCACAAAGATTTTTAAGTAAAATGTTAACTACATCGTTGTGTCCATAGGTGGGCAGCCTTTCGGATTTTGAGGGGGTATACCTGACCACCCAAATTTGGGAGGGAGTGGGGTCCCAAAAATTTTTTGGGGGTATATCTCAAATACCCCATTTTTAGCGTTTTTAGTACTGGGACCTCCCAAATTTTAGGGGGGTGTCGGTTATATTTGGGATTTTTTTGGGGGGGTATAACCTCGCCCCAACCCTCCCCCCTTCCCACCTATGATGGTGTTTGCAATAGAAAAGATGACTTCAATTTAATTTAGGAGAGATACTTTCAGTCATTTAACTTCTTGGTTAGAAGATGCCCGCCAACATTCCAATTCCAACATGGTAATAATGCTTATTGGAAACAAAAGGTACCTAATTTTTTTTGTAATATTTTTTATCAGTGGTATTTCTTCATTAGTCAGGTAGCACAGGTGAACGCTGTCCCGACAGCTAGGGTTACTCGGAGTAAATGGCATCTTCAATTCCACCTATGGCGTTTCTAGGGAATTCAATTCGGGGGAGGGGGCAATTTTTAAATCTAAAGGGGCCCGATGTCCAAAAGAAAATAAAAAACTTTTAAGGCATTTTTGTTGTTTTTGATAAAATAATAATACTACAGACCTGTGCACGGTCTAAAAATGCCCCCCTCGCTTTATTGGAGGATTTGCCTCCCCCGTTTTATTGCCCCCCCGCGGATAAATGAAAAAGTACCCAAAATTGTGATGCCATTTTTTACCTATTATGACGCCATCATCGCAAATTTTTGCTGTTTTTAGCCTATTTCAATGCATTTTAAAACATTTTAGACCTATTTTTACCCTTTCTCTCTTTTTTTCCTTTTACCTTCTTTTTTTCTTTTTTTTTCTCCACTGCTTGCCCCTCCGTTTTATTGCTCCCCCCCCCAGTTTCAAAAAAGTTGCCCCCCTCCATAGCTGGGCAGGAGGGGGTATACCACCCAAAATTTCAGATTTTGCTAACACCCCCCCTCATAGATATATACGGTCAAAAAGCTAGGGGGGTGTTTACCCCGGGTAAATGACATTTCAGAATCTAGGAGGGGGTCCTAGGGGGGTCGAATGCGAACCCCCTAGCTTTTTTAGGGGGGTCGACCCGGGGTGCGAAATTTCGAAATCTAGGGGGGGGTCAGGTGGGATCCGGTGTCCAAAGCAAAACAGTTTTAAACCATAATAACTTTAATAATAGTTCTTTTTATAGGATAATACTACATTTTATTGAATAAAAAGCCGTATTCATGTATAAAAAGGGTGTAAAAGCATGAATATGTGATGAAAATTTACGTTGTTGGAAGAAAAGTTAGTATGGGTTAGGAGGGGGGGTTCAGATTTCAAATACTAGAATGGGGTCAGGGGTGAAAAATTCGAAAATTTGGGGGGAGGGGGCCCTGGATTTTTTTCTAGGGGGGCCCGATATTTTGAGGCTAGGGGGGTTCGACCCCACTCTGGGTTAGCCTCCAAATTTTAGGCGCCAGCGCTGAAATCTAGGCGCCAAAAACATAAAAATTTTTTATGTCAACAAATGGTGCTAATAAATAATTTTTTCAGTACCATATATAATTTTGGATGACTTTGAAGTCAAATTTTTGTTTTATATGCTAAAAAACTAAAAAAAATATTTTTTTTTCTTTTTTCAATGCTCAACTTCTAAATGCGTAAAATTTTGCCAAAGGATCATAATTTAACAAGAAAACATTGGCACAGAGACCTAGAAAATTATAAAATAATTTGGGTTTGGCTTGGCTGGCATAATTTTAATATGAAGGTGTTTATTATAACCAATTTTTGCTTGGTATAATTGGTTTAAAATTTGTATATGGATTTTTTAAACAGGGTGTTTACATTATTTTTTTTTATGTTTGCGTTTTTTTTATTTTTTCTTTATATTTTTTAATTCTCATTTTAAAATTATTGTTTGTTTGATGAATTAAAACTTTAGAGGAGGATCTCTAATAGCTTATTACTTGCACTAAATTAAGTAAAATTATGGATTTTAAATCAATATAAAAAAATGATAGTTTTTAAGTGAAACAGATAAAAACAGTTAGCAAAAAGCATGAAAAATTTTTAAAAAATCTTGCAATATAATGATTAGATAATGATTTTAAAAGTCAATAATTTTTTTAGCAAAATGATTTTAATAAGGGGTAATTTTAGGTTTCGATCAAAACTAAACTTTATTAATTAGTTTTTTAAGATATTTATTTTAAATGGCATTTCTCAGGGTTAAAAAAATATAATTAATTAGCAGTATTACCTATATGCCAAAAGAAAAATAAATAAATTATTAATAAGTTCAAAACAATTATGCCCTGACGCTGAGCCAAGCGAAGTGCAAGAAAAATTTTAGAAATTAATATTTTAAAACTTTAAAAATTTTGCTTCCTTTTTTGTCTATTTGTCTAAAAAAAGCTGTAAAAAATATGTGTCTAGCCAAAAATCTAGGCGCCAGGTTGGCGCCAAGGCCCAAAATTTTGGGCGCCAGCGGGAATTTCTAGGCGCCAGTGGCGTCGATTTGGCATAAAAAAAACTTAGACCCCACTCTACCCCCCCTGTTCATCTATGCCCACCCTAAATTTGGGGTACCCAGGGACACCCTCCCCGAATTCGCCTCCCAGAGAAAATTTTTTTTAATCTTCTTATACTTTAAAAAAATGGAATTGTTACGGCTTATATCTCATAAAATGATGAAATCAGAAAAATGACATTTAAAATGTTTTTTCGTTTATTTAATTTCATTATTTAATAAACTTTATGTACTAATTACTAATATACTTTATTACATTATGTATATAATCTTTATATATATATATATATATATAATCATATATATGTATACATGGGGTAGCCCCCCAGATATGGGGGGTCTGGGGGGCGAGAGCCCCCAGCGGAATCAAGGGGTAGAGCCCCTTATCAGGGGGTCCGGGGGCAGAAAACCCCCCGAGGGAGAAAATTTTTAATTTAAGGCGCTAAAATACAATAAAAAGTTTAATTCCAGATGATACTTATTACAAATTTTAAGGTTTTTTTATACCTTTACATTTAAAACATGTGTTTAAACGTTAATAAAAGGATAATAGTGTTTATAGTAGTTTTATTAAACATGTATGCCTTAACTACTGAACGGGATAATCAATTTGAAATCAAAAAACTAAAATAAATTGTCAATTTAAACTTTCTGCGTAGCGGGAAAATTTTGGTTTTTTGACTATTAATATGCTTTTGAAAGGCATCAGGAAAGTTTCTGTATTAACATTAAAGAAAAAAATTTTTCTCTCCCAAAATTTAAAAAACGTAAGGGTCCCCCCTTACGAAAAAATCTGGCCGGATTTCGGGGAGGGGGGAGGGGGCGGCCCCCCCCCCCCCCCGCTCCCGCCCCCCTGGGCACGCCACTGCGTATAAAATGGGTCCTCGGATTTTAACCATTCCTCCCTAAATCAAGGTTTAACCCCTCTTCAAACCAACGTGCCCATGTATGACCTTAAATAAAGAGAAAAAATTGGTTAGAAATCAAAAGTTGCAAGATGCACCTTTTGTTGGAGTTATAACCATAGATGTTTTTGGGGGGGGGACAGAGGGGTGCACCCCCCCTAGAGCCAAAATTTTGGACCCCCCCCCCTGGAAAAAATCCAGGGGGCCCCCCCTCCTCCCCAAGCTCGAGAGCGGTCCGACCTACCCCCCCCCCCCCTAGCCGAAGCTGACCCCCCTCCCCCCTCCCGACGAATTTGGAAGTATACTTTTTTATTTACTGTCAAAAACACGTTTTTTTAGTTAAAAACAGTGTTTAAATACACTTTTTAGGCCTAAATAGGCTGTTTTATTACATAAAATTCAATATTAGACCTAAAAACACTTAAATTATTGAGTTAAAAAAATTTTGCTAAAAAATTGGACCCCCCTGACCCCCCCCCCTAAATTTGAAATCTCGCACCCGGGGTCGACCCCCTTAAAAAGCCAAGGGGGTCCGAACCCCTATGGACACCCTAAAAAATTTTGGCCTTCCACCCAGGGGTGGACGCCCCCCCCCCCCTAGCGGACCCGACCAAAAACATCTATGGTTATAACCTTGGGTTAAAGGTTGTTTGTTTAAAAAATTGTTTATTAACAATTTCTTAAGAATTTCCGGAACTTTATTTTGATCTCTGTTACAACTAAAGC
The DNA here is from genome assembly GCA_030248175.1 of Microlaimidae sp. YZB2_3. Lineage (NCBI taxonomy): Eukaryota > Metazoa > Nematoda > Chromadorea > Desmodorida > Microlaimidae > Microlaimidae sp. YZB2_3. The sequence continues at coordinate 30,006 of JASAMX010008011.1, read as the reverse complement.
TTTTCTAAAATATTCATTTATTCAATTTAATTTGTAACAGCAGATCTTTGTTTCTTTTTTTGTTTCAGTACAGAATAATATACTTGTTTTAGTGATTTGGAAGCTCGCAGAGAAGTAAAGAAAGAAGAAGGTGAAGCGTTTGCCAGAGAACATGGACTGATATTCATGGAAACATCAGCCAAAACTGCAGCTAATGTTGAAGAGGTGAACACAACATTTTGTTGCTCGTAGAATTGTTGAAATTGTTTTATTTTTTTATTAATAGATTTCAAAATATGCTATTTGTTTGATGCAACGTTGGATACCGATAGTCGGTAAACTGCAAAATTAAAAAAACTTCTGAGCTAGAAAAATACAATTTTTATAATTATGCTGAAAATTTAAAATGTGAAAATCTTTACGTATAAAAACATTATGCAGAGTTTCTTTTCTATACTTTCTTGGTCATCTACTTAGCAAAATTTAATTGATTTTGTAGAACACGGTGTTTTTTGTCTTTATGCCTACTGTTTGTTTATATCTAAACCCGACCGGACATTTCTTGGCAATCCTAGCTGACCCACAAACACATCTGTATATAACAAACGGGCCTTGCTGACGTACGGTAGCACCCAGCTGGTGGCCGGGTTTTTTTCTTTCACAGAAATGAATCCAGCTTGACATGGCTGGAGCATTAGTGGACAGGGGCAGGGTTACCACACATGGGCACGGAGAGAGGGGAAGGTAAATTTTCTGAGATGGGGGATTTATCCCTCCATCTCAGAAGGAGAGGTGGGAAAGGAAAGGTTAAACCCCCTCCCCCTATTTGGGAATAATGAGGAAAAAAAATATCTTTACAATGACTTCTAACTGCCTTCAAACTTAAGGTGGAACACTACAGAAAAAACCGCACAAACTTTGTACAGTCGCTATTCATTACAGCTGTAACCAATTTTTTATAAACTACATACTGTATTAATCTTCATGTCCTGAACATCATTTTTTATAATATTTTGATGAAACATCAAAATTAAAAATAAGCTGTGGGAATGGTCCACAACGGGGATTCCGACGAATCGCAGGTTTTTTTTCACAAAATGACATATAAAATTTTTTTGTGCATGTCGATTTTAAAAATTTTTTGTACGTAATTAAAAGACGAGTAGATAAAACTTTCCTGTTGTTTTCAGCAAAATCGTATAATAATAACCCGAGAAAACCCGACATTTTGAAGAGTTTTTTGAGAAAATTGTATTAACTTTGGCGCCTAATCTCTCAGTAGATCTCTATACGATTTTTAAATAAACAACGCCAATGTTTCTAACTCGTTGAGTTCTCCATTTTGATATATAGTTTGTTAAAATCGGTTTGTAAACAAATTTTCATTTTGTTTTGGGAAACTACATTTTGAAACGTTCGTTTAAAAGTTGTTTTTAACAAAGCAACTGAGACGGAGCAGTAGCCGAGTGGTTAGAGCGTAGGACTCAGAATACAAGAGCTCTAGGTTCGAATCCCCCTGGGAGTTATTTTTAACACCAAAAGAATGTTTTTTTTTAATTTTAATTTTTTAATTAAAAAAAGTGTACATTATTCAATACTGTATTCAACCCCAAGTACGTGCTTTGAGGTGGTTTTGAAGTAAAACCGTGATAGAGTTAGAGTGACCCCCTAGGGGGGGGGGTCGCAACCTCCCTGGCGCCCCCTCGGGGTCAAATCAAAAAACGAAGTTCGGATTCGTAATCAGGACCCCTGAGTAGTTGTTTTTGGAAAAATCAAAGAAATTTTTGGAACTGTAGTGTTCTACCTTAAGTTTTGAGGTCAAAATGAATGTTTTTGCAATAAAAAACTCAAAAAGGTCTTTTAATTTAAAATTTGTATTTTTTACCTATTTTTTCTTCCAAATCTAAAAACGATATGTGTAAAATATACTCCAGAAAAAATCGATATGGGTAAAATGCGTTCCTCGTATTTTAATCCTTTAAATCCTCTAAATTTTAATCCTCTAAATGGGCCCTATCTCCATGCTTTGTTCGTAATATAATTGTTTTGGCAAATTATAAATAATGTTTTATGCTAAATTACTAGTTATAAATTTATCTTTTTAGTATTTAATAATAAAAATAATATATTTTTTTAAAAATTTTAAAATTATTTTATATTATATTACAATGAACAACGTTGTAAATTTTACAGCGACCTCTACGTGGTGGGCGTTCTGCTTTGCAGAACCGTTCTCCTTACGAACTATGGAGAGCGCCAGGCAATACCAATGGGATTAATTTTCCATTGGTAGCTAAAGACACGGAGAGGGGGAAGAGTATTAGGGCAAAAAACAAAATATTATCTTAGTCGTAAAATATACATTATCGTCAATATGGATGTTGGAAATCAATACTGTATTCAACCTGCAATCTAATCAGGACTGGCAAATCAGGTGAGCTTTTAAAATCTTTTAAAAAATTTATTCACTATTTACTTCATAATAAAATATCAATTAACATCATTTAATACAAAAATATTTAAAAATCTATTCACTATTTGCTTAAAATAGTAATAACATCACTTAGTACAACAACAGTAATATTTCTACTAACTATTTTATAATGTTTAAATATATTGCATTATATGTACCATAGCATAAAATTAAATGTCAATGTCAATATTATTTATTTAGGGTAACAAGTAAAAGTAAGTTTTATTCTAATAATATTAAACTAACTATTTATGTTATAATAGTCATATAAATACTCATATTATAAATATATACATTTATTTAAAAATTATATTGCATATTATATAAAAATATTTTTAAAAATGTATTTTACTATTTGCTTTAAATGGTAAATAAAACTATTTATTATAACTACAGTAATATTTCTACTAACTATTTTTATAATGTTAAATATATTGTAGTACATCTATGTACCATTGCATAAAATTAAATGGTAAACAAGCAAAAGTAAGTTTTATTTTAATATTAATATAACTAACTATTTATGTTATAATAGCCATATAATTACTTATTTATATTAAAATAACTTATACACTTATAAAATTTTAATTACTATACACTTATAAATTATAAATTATAAATTACTAGATTTATATAAATATAAATTACTAATTATAAATTACTAATTAATTAATTAATTATAAATTACTATACACTATAAGTATAATTATCACCTATAAATTATTTTATACATATATACATTTATTTTATAATTTTATTGCATTATAACTTATATACATTATTAATAATTTTATATGTAATGTAGTGTGTTTTTTTAGTTTTTTTTTAGTTTTGGTAGGACTTTCAAAGAGACATTTCAACATTTGTTAAAAATTCCAATTTCAAAAAAAGCATTATGTTTCATTTAATAAATGCTATTCCCTTTAAATCCTTTATAGAAGGTCAACTTATAGTTATTATTATGCTGTACTGGCCCAATAATGGTGGTGAGTTCCATTATGGTACAAGATGGTGTTGACCACAACACTGTACAGTCTAGATGCTAATTGGTTGATCGGAGTTATGAGTAAACAAACAAACAATCCTCTAAATCAGGTTTAAACCTCCCTCTTTCCGGACCAACTTGCCCATGCGCGGTACCCTGCTGCTGTTAATATCTTGAGTCTTGAAACTGCTGACGTGCTCTAAAATTTAACGATACTCAGGACCATCTCCTTGAAATTTACTATTTACTAGGGTCACAATACTAAGAATGGGGATACCCCTTCCAATTATTTAACTGTGTAGAAACTTATTCTCTGATTCTGTATAATTGTTTTTAGGCCTTTATCGACACGGCCAAGGAAATTTACCGAAAAATTCAGGAAGGTGTTTTTGATATCAACAACGAAGTATATTTTTATTTTTTTAAGATTTAATAAAAATAAAACTCTTAATTTCCCCCTATTAGGATACTAATTAACGGAATAACTATAAATTATAACCAAAAGTACAACTACAATAAGAAACATACATCGTAAATATGCAAACCACTGCACTGCCCCATTCCGGGTTTTATTGGGGGGCGGGGGGCGATTTTTTTATGAGGGGGGGGGGGGCGAGCAGAGAGAGAAAAAGGACTAAAACCAAAGTTAGTTAAGAATAGGTTTAAAATGGCTTAAAATGTGTTAAAATAATCTAAAAATGGCAAAAATTTTACGAAAATGAGTAAAAATGGCGCAATAATTTTTTTATTACTTTTTTATTTTTGGGCGGGCGGGGGGCACAGCCATAGGTGGGCAGGAGGGGGGAAGGTTGGGGAGGTTATACACCCCACCAAAAAAAATCCCGATTATAGCCGAAACCTCCCTAAAATTTGGGGATACCCCAGACACCTCCCCCTAAAATTTAGGGGTCCCAGTAGTAAAAAGGCTAAAAATGGGGTGTTTGAGGTATATCTTGAAAAAAATTTTTGGGACACCCCCCCCCCCCCAATTTCGGGGTCGGGTATACCCCCATCAAAAAAAATCCGGGAGGCTGCCCACCTATGGGCACAGCGCACAGCCACTAAAAATCGGGGAAAAATTTACAGATCGTGCACAGGTCTGAAATCTGGGGCATGGGCCACATGCTAAAAGGTAGAAACAACGTTTTAATACTCAGATCACAGTATATAAATATCGCACAAAAGGCAGTTTCAGTTGAGAAGGTAATTAATGTTTTATCCTGTTAAGGTTATGTTACAGACCTGTGCACGGTCTGGAAATGCCCCCCCGGAATATTAGTGGTTGTGCCCCCCCTTTTCCGTTTTATTTCCCCCCTCCCAAAAAAAACAAGAAAAATTACCCAAAAATTATGGCACCATTTTTGACCTATTATGACGATAACGCCATTGTCGCGGAATTTTCGCCGTTATTAGCCTATTTAATGCATTTTATGCCATTTCAGATCTATTTTTACTTAAATTTCGCTTTTTTTTTGTCCCTTTTTTTATTTTTTTCCCTTTTTTTCCTCTTTCTTTCCTGCTTGCCCTCTCCTCGTTTCTGCCCTCGCCGTTTTTCAAAAAAACTGCCTGCCATCCCCCTTCATTTTGGAAAACCCCCTCCAATAAAACCCCTGGAGGAACTGTGCACCACAGTTCTGATATTATATAGGTAAGATTGTAAGTGAAGTAAAAGTCAACTTTCCCACTCACTATAAGTTCCCGTGCTAACTCCTCCAGAAACGTTTTGTTCGATGATTCATTGTTTGTCTTTCATTTCGAGCACTCTAAATACCAAAGTTGAGTTAGGTAGGTTTGGTATTAAAGGAGCAGTCCGGTTCGGGCGTTATAGGAATTTGATTTGTGACAGTGCTCCTTTAAACCTTGTTACTAACAAACCATACGGAGTCAATCAGGTATTGACTCTATTATACATAAAGTGACACAACGAGTCACTGTATATTTGACTCTTTCTGACTCTGAATAAATAATAAAATGCTGCTTTTGACAAAAAGAGTCGCAACAAAAAATTTAATTTTTATCAGCCACAGTGCATGTTTGATTTGGGGTAAATACATAAAAACGTAGCTTACCTAGAGAGTTAAAACATATTTTTGTATCAAATACTGCAACAAAAGACGGTATTTTTTTCTGACCATTTGAAAGTTTAAAATGGCCATATCTCAAAACAAGGATTTTTTTCATTGACTCGTTCTGCCGTAGTAACGACGAATCTCCATAACGCGAAGTAGAATGTGTATGAGACATATATTGGAGCATAGCTCAGACTTTTGGCTTTAAAAAGGTTAGAAAAATTGTTTTTCTATCATCACTACGGTTGATGCGATCAAAAAAACCTGGTCCCAAAAAACAAAACTTTTTTATTAGTACGAGATAAGAAACGCTCGGTATGCTGTTAAAATATACTTTTTCTAGATTTTTCTGAAAGTTTGAGCGAAATTGGCTCGCTCAAATTACGTTGAAAGCGCGCGGTTTTTGCAATTTTTCGCCAAATTAATACACTGCAAAAAGATAGGTTTGGTTTTGCTTCCTGCTCGACGTGTGTACGATTTTGATCATATTGTTATTATATCAAATGTCCATCGTTTTTTATCCTTTACTTTTGACCTTAAAATTTTTTTGGGGGATTGACCTCCCAGGGGCTAAGGGGGGCCAAACACAAATGCCAAAAAAAAATTTTTCAAAATTTTTTTTCAAAACTATTATAAAGTAAAATTTATCACATTATATTATATTACGACGAATTTTGATATATCGTTTGTGTAAAAAAAACCTAATATTAAGCTTACAATTAGCTGTCAAAAATGACGTATTAAAAAATTTGGATGCATTCCAAGCCCGTATGCTGGCCGCAGCAAGTTTTTAAATTTAAAAGTTTTGCAAGAATAATACACTTTAAATGAGTAGTTTTAAATTTTTAAAATTTATTTTGATTTAAAATATTAGAAAGTGGTCCAAATAACCCCATAAACACACGAAATAAATTTTCGTTAAAATTCCAAAATACTTCCTTACGTCATGCAAATTTTTGCCATTACGTCATAATTAATGATTTTTATTGGCTCTTCCGCAATTAAAATGACGCAAATCGACCAGATCGCGGATTCAAACGTTTTTATACGAAAAATAGCATTACTTCAAAAAAATTACATTTGGATATTAACAAAAGTTGGGATACATAGTTATTAGAAATTTGTTTTTGTGTTGACAAACAAAAAAAACACTTGAAAAAAAGCATTTTTTAGCTGCGATATTCGGCAATTTCGTAGTAGGATTTTACTTTGAAAATATGTTTTTCTTACAAAATAACCTGGAAATTCGAAAAAAAACTTTTAAGGCTTATTTTTTTGGAAAAGTTTTTAATTTAAAGGTTCGCTGCAGCCAGCATATGAGCTTGGAATGCTTCCAAAATTTAAATTCGTCATTTTTGACAGCTAATTGTAAGCTTAATATTAAGGTTTTTTTACACAAACAATATAATCAAAATTCGTCATATGTGACAAATTTTACATTTTTTATAGTTTTGAAAAAAAATTTGGAAAAAAATTTCGTCATAGAAAAACAATTTTTTCTAACCTTTTCAAAAGATAGCCAAAAATCTGAGCTACGCAAGCCCCCTCCCTAGCGCTAAACCGGGTATTCGATTCAAAAAACAGAGCTCGGATTTGTTGTTGTTGCATTACCTGAAACTTATCTCCCCTATGCAGATTATACAAAGGGCAGGCGCTAAAACAAGCCAGGAGGGGCGAAAAAATTTCATCCCCATGGTTAACACTCTTCGTTCAACATTGATAACGATGTTGGCAAACTTTACCGCTAGAGTGTTCACTGCGCACAGTGTCCACCCATTCCGAGGTCTTGGCTAAAGGAATTTAAATCGCCGCCTGATTTTGATCTTACATTTAACGTCGTACATGAGCAGCATAGGTGTTCCTGCAAGGCCAGTGGTACAGACTCCACACACTAGTTAATATGGATATTAATAAGTATATTAATAGCAAAAATGGTGAACTCGCCTCCATGTGGAATATGCAGGCGATCCTGATAGCGCAGCGGAATCCGTCCAGACATAGGGTTGGTATTTCTGCGTCGTCGCTCCCCTGCAGCCCCACGCTGAAGGCCGCCAAACAAGGAGTCCACGCTATCTGAAATAAATATATACACTGACACTGAGATTTCTTAAAAAAACAGATAACGCATAACGTCAGATCTTTATGCTGCAAGGGATCTAACATAATATAAATCTTGAAAAAACATAAAAAAGCAAGAAAAAAATATTTAAATGTTTAGCCTATCGAATTTAAAGCGGAACTTCAACATGCGTTTAACACGTTTCTAGCAAGAAGCCTACAAATCTCTTCCAAATCCGACAAAAATGTTCCTCGAGTGTACCTTGAACATGGGTCTGACGTGTTCGGAGTGGGTGGCGAATGTGAAGATAGATTGGGACACGTGGGAGGCGGCTTCCATCAGGGCTTTCGCCGTTTGGGCCATTGTCTCCATCTGCATGTACTGCAACAGCTTTTTTTGACGCTCGTTAACAGCCACGTCTAAACCACACAATTATTAATACCAGACCTGTGCGTGTGCACTGCCCCCTCCCGGGGTTTTATTGGCGGGGGGGGAGTAATTCCAAAACGGGGGAAGGGGCACGGGGGGCAACTTTTTTAAAACCTAGAATTTTCTGGGTCTCAAAACTCAAAACACTGAAAATAGTGTATTTGAAGGATACCATTTAACATCCGGAAAGCTGCCCACCTATCGTTGTGACCTTTGAATGGGAAAGTGTGTTATCAGTTTTTGGTAAAAAGTATAAATCAAAATAATTTTACTTTATTTTTTTTTACATTTAAAACTGGTCTCAAAATTAATTTTTTTTATCAAATTTTTAATACAATCAAAAAAAAAACAAAAAAAACACACTCTAAGAAAAAAAATCAAAGTCATAAAAATGCATTTTAAACATAATTTTTAACATAAGAGTTATGTTCTAACCTCACAGCCAACCTTTTGCCTAAACAATTAAGGAACATTATTAAGTCGATTTAAGTGAATGATTTATTTCCGGAGCTGTACAATATTTGCGTTACTTTCGAGCATAATATACATGAAGTCATCCGAATCAAGGAGAAAATAATAAAATGTTTGAAAAAAAGAATAAAATATTACTGGCGGGCTGTTTGGAGACGAGGGTGCCGTGTTGCTTCATTTTTATCTGGTTTCCAGAAATCTCGTCGTAAATATCTGAGAGGTAGGCTTCGGGAAGGTCCGCGCTGTCGTTGATCCCTCGGTTCATGCGAATGTATTGCTCCTTCGTCATCTTGTTGCGCACCTACAAGAAACCAAAAATTAAACATCCAAATTGTTATACACGGCGGGGTACTATACTACTCCACAGTTAGATTTTTAAATAGATCTTCTTAACCAAACTCAGGTTACTGCTAGACCACAATCAAGTTGGCTCTTTCCTAATGTGAGAAAGGGAGGAGATAGGGTAATTTTAACATCTTATAGCTTTAAAATTTCCCCTCCCTTTAGAAAAGCATCTAAGCCCCCCTTTCCCTCAAATTTCCAAATTTTTACTTTTAAGTCTGATTTTTTTGAAAAAGTTTTAAATTTGAGCCCACTAACCCCCCCCCCCACGACGAAGTTTTAAGTGCTATTTTTATCTCAAATTTTTTGATGATGATGCATGATGATGATATTTCTTTCAAAACTACAAATTAGTATTTTTACACTTTTTGTACTTAAACAGCACATTTTATTTATTAAAATGTATTATCCAATAAAATTACAAATTAAGGATTTTAAAATTTTCGATTCGAATATTGGACCCTCCACCCCACTTGACCATAGGTAACCAGGGGGTAGGTGGGTGGGTTGGGGGGCAAGGTTATACCTCAAAAATCCCAACTATAACCGACAACCCTCTAAAATTTGGGGTACCTCGAACACCTTCCCCCCTTAAAATTTGGGGGTCCCAGACGTCCCAGTACTAAAAACGCTAAAAATGGGGTATTTGAAGTATACCCAACAAAATTTTGGGACACCCCCATCCCCTTAAATTTCGGGGGTCGGGTATACCCCCTAAAAAATCGGGAGGCTGCCCACCTATGCACCTGACCTCCCCTTTTCAAATTTTGCCACCTCTTGTGAACCCAGCCACTTCAATCGGATCCACTCCCCCAAAAAACTCTCTGCTAGAATTCAAAGTGCGATTTATTTTAGTAACAACCACTTTTATTTAGGTGCCGACACCGTAGTCATTTATGCTGACAATGATTCATAATAATATACCAAACCAGTGTATTTTTAAAAGACGTGTTGCAGAAATGTCTGGAAAACAATGTCTGCTTTATGAACAAACAAATGCGTTTTTTTTCAATTCTCCAGGTAGTCAATTAATTTAGGATTTAGCAAATTAAAGTTCGTACGAAATAAATGAGTATTGCGTTCGTAGTTAGTGCCAAAAACGAAAAATTACCTGCGGCGAATGGAGATCTGTTGTCAACATAATAATCGAGTAAGCTAATACGTAGGCCGTGTCTGCACTAGCAAAAATACCAACACTAAAACAAAAAAAATTATTTATTTATATTGTTTATTGATTAATACGTCGGTAGATATACTAAACACTTTCCGAAAAAAAAAACAATAGGTATTTTTTTTACTTCTTACATCTGACGTTTAGAGTTACCCAAAGCGGTAGAGCACTTTGAAATTGGCATAGGCAATAGCTTAGCTTGGCATGCGATTTGGGGGAGGGGTGGGGTTTAAAAATCTTTAAAAGATCTTAAAACTATTTGAAACACACCTCTAAAATTTAATGTAGAGGGACTCCATCTAAATTTTAACCCTTTTCTAAATTCCTGTATAATAATGAATCGCTCTTATGACGCTCGTATGACCTTCTGACCTGACAAAACGGTCACCGAAGCTAGGGGGGTTTTACCCCGGGTAAATGATATTTTAAAATCTAGGGGGATTCTACGGGGGGAGTGGGTCGGACCTCTTGTGGCTTCCTAGAGGGTCAACCTAAAGTATAAAATTTTGAAATGTAAGGGAAGGTCGGTGGGGTCTAATGAAATGTCCGAAGCAAAAAAGGGTGTAAAAACAAATTTGTGTTAAAAATTCAGATTTTTGGAAAAAAAATTGGTACAAAAACGTACTTAAAAATTTTCTAGAGCGGGGAGTGGGGGTCAGATTTCAAATTCTAGAACGTGGTTAGGGATAAAAAATTCAGGAAGGGGCTGGATTTTTTCTGGAAAGGGGCAAAATTTCGAGGCTATGGGGTTGGGGTAGACTCCACCCTACCCTCTCCCCCATTTTCAGCTATGCTTCTAAATAAATCAACGTTTTATATAACCTATTATCCGGATAACCCTAAAAAACTTACTTTGGATTGTCTTGACAATATTTGGAAGCGAATTTCTCCATCAATCTGTCGATTTTCTGCGCTTCCCCTGGAAGTCTAAATCCTTCGAGAAACCTTCTTAAAGCGGACACAAAATCCCTGTCTTTAAAATCTAATTCATCCACATAAGCGTACATCACGTCTTTGGCGAATCTAAATAAATTTAGATTCTAAAATAACTAAAACACTTTTAACTTTGCCTAACCTTTTAATTATAAATTATAGCACACAAAACTAAATACTGTCCACTAAAGATTAAAACTATTAAATGAGCATAACTTAATATTGCAAATTGTTAATACGATGTTAAATTTTTAATAATAAATTCGCTAAGTAATGCTAAGTTGGAGAAATTAATAAATGGCAACGAGTTTTCAATGACACCTCCAAATTTTGATAAACCTATATAAATATAATATAAATAAAATGCCGAAAGAAATATTTTAAATCAGCAAATTTCAGCGGAATCATCAAAGCTATCCGTTTGTAGATCGGGATTGACTATTCCTTATTTAAATTTTTTCTAGTCCTCATTATTTCTGTACACACTATAATAATGTTTGATTACTTTTGAACATTAAATTCTGTTTACAAAATTTTAATTTATTCAGATTGGCAAGGTTTATCAAAATAGGGCTGATCAAACTAAAACTGGATGGTTTAAATTTTTATGTTGAAAAAAGACCAAAAAAATTTATTTTATGCGGTTAGCGAACAATGTCAGAAACTATTAAAAAAATGTCAAAAAATGTTAAAAAAATTCTACTTAAAAACGTCTTGGTTCTATTGGAACCTTTTCACCCATCGGCAGGGCCGTAGCCAGGATTTGAATTGAGGGGGGGGGGATTTTTTGGAAGGTGGTTTATAGGGGCCCACAAGGGGGGTCTGGGGGGGCGGTGGTAGCCCCCCAGAAATGGGGGTCTGGGGGGCGGTAGCCCCCCAGAAATGGGGGGTCTGTGGGGCGAGAGCCCCCCAGCGGGGTCAAGGGGCAGAGCCCCTTGTCAGGGGGGTCCGGGGGGCAGAATGCACCCCGGGGTGGAAAATTTTTTAATTTTAAGCTTTTAAAAGGCATCAGGAAACCTAAATTTAAGTACTGAATCTTTATTTATTTAAACCACTTTTTATACCAAAAAAGTGGTTGAATCGTGACTTCCCGCTCTTTGATACTGCCGCTTTTATGCAAATATTTTCACACAAAACAAAAATACAATATTTTTAAACTCACTGCACTAATGTTTTGAATTATAAATAATTCCTTTTTTATAAATAAGAGCTTTTATTAACCTAAATCACTTTAAATAATGCATTTTAGATAGCTTTAATACATTACAGAGTGATTTGGAAAAAAAAATTTTTTTTCCAAATTTTTAAAAAAACCAAAGGGGGACCCTTACGAAATTTTTTGCCTTCCCAGAATTTGAGGGGGGGATTAATCCCCCCAATCCCCCCCCCCCTGGCTACGGACTTGATCGGTATGGGCGTGTTTTGGCCGAGCCACGCCTGAACAAAGTAAGCCGCTGTCGCAGAATAGATCTTTCCCCCGGAAGATTTATTCTAGTGCGCTCTAGAATAGATCTTCCCCCCGGAAGATTTATTCTGGTGCGCTCTAGAATAGATCTTCCCCCCGGAAGATTTATTCTGATTTACGCCAGAATAGATCTTCCCTCCTCAGAATAGTTATTCCTCCCGGAAGATCTACTCTGGTTCAAACACCAGGGCCGGAATTCACAAAGCGGGGTATACACCGTGTATGTGTATCCAGTGTACACCGTGTAAACTACGGTATATTTGGGTGTTTACACGGTGTTAGCTTGTCCGGATTAAGTAACACTGTGTAAACACCCAAATATACCGTAGTTTACACGGTGTATACACCGGATACACATACACGGTGTATACCCCGCTTTGTGAATTCCGTAGCAGAATAAATCTTCCCCCATCAAAAAATTTGCATAAATTTCAAAAATGATACGCAAGAATTTGTTAGGGCAAATTTTAAAAACATAATTTTTAACAGAGAAGGTTAAAATGTTACATTTAGAAAAAATAGTTTGTTTTTTGTATTTTTATATAAATCAACTTTAGCTTTAATTGTTGTTAATTCAAAAAAAAAACAGTTGAGCATTGACATTAATAATTAAGTATTATTTAGTTGGTTTTCGAAGATAAAAAAATAGGTTTGCATTAGTTCGTTTGTTTGAGTATGTAAAAAAATATTGCATAATTAAATAAACTGAATATTTTTTTAAGAAAATTTATATCGTGAAAAGGCTTTTTTCTTTAAGTTTATCAATTTTTAAGACAAAGTATAATAAAAAAGACATGAAAAAATGACACCAGTTTAATTTCTTTTCGATCAGTATTTGATTCATTATTTACCTTTCAGTTTTTGCTTCTTATAAAACATAATATATAGACAAAAATTGAAATAAAAATTAGATTATGAGTATCCATAAGTTTTTAGTTTTTTTTTATAGGCACCTTGCACTGGAACTCGGTTTATACATGAAGTATGCAATATACATAAGTAAGTGTCACTATAATGGATAATTACCATATCTCCTACTTATCTTTTGTAGTATGCAGATCAACCGATCGAAAGCGCGAGAAATTTCGATCGTTTGATCTGCATACTACGAAAGAAAAGTCGGAGATACGGTAATTATCCATTATGTGACTCGCTAGGTTTATTGCATACTTCATGTATAAACCGAGTTCCAGTGCAAGGTGCCTATTTAAAAGTCAATACGATAACATAAAAATCTTCATGTTCAGCAGTTAATTTAACTTTAAAAGGTTTAAAGTTGTTATATTTTTGGTTGTTTAGGTCGATTTTTAGGTTTTGCTTAGGCTTAGGAAAAAAGTTTTTTGTCTTTAATCAGGAAGTGATATTTTCCGAAGATATGCAGAATGTATTTTTTCTGGCGCCGCCAAACCTTCCTACGAGTTCTAACTTTTTTCATAATATGTTGCTTAATATTTTAAACGGTTAATATATTGAATTTAAGTTTTCTGTTTAGGTTTTCTTAGGGTTCACATTTTAGCTTTATAGGATCGAAATCCTAATTTTAAGTAAAACATTCAAAAGGTGTTAATTTAAAAAAGGCAGGTTTTTTTTAAATATTTCGGACATCTCAAATGTTTGATTAGAATAAAATTTATTTTTTTGTGTTTATTACCAATTCTTTGATCTGAAACTTCGAGTATTTTTTATGAATTTTTTATTAAAAGAAAAAAACGAAATGACGCAAAAAACAAAAAAAGGATGTTGTTTTTAATATGCAAATAATTGTTACATGATTTATAACAAAGGGAAAGATTTATTCTAAAGTGAACACCAGAATAAATCTTCCCCTCTCTGTTATGCTTTAACACAGGGGGGAATAAATATTCTGAGGGGGGAAGATCTGTTCTGACGTGAACCAGAATAAATCTTCCGTGGGGGAAGATCTGTAATGGGGGAAGATCTATTCTACGACACCGGTTCTGGGATAACTATGCTGAAATTTCGTGAATTACTACAACTTAATTATAGCTAAGACAGAGCCGCATTATTATAAAAAATAAGTAAAGCCTATAATACTGAACGTACTGATCATTCTCTCCCAAAAAGTCTCCAACGACCGCTTTGTCCAGCCGTTCTTCTTCGTGGAAAAAGGCGGCAACACTCCTTACTGATCCGTCGATGATACCGTTGGCCTCCAAAAATTTTAATCCAGATTTTGGTTTTCGATTAAATCTAAAAGTTTTATACAACATTTCAAACTTAAATAATTCTAATAATAAAATAATAATGAATTGAATAATAATGAGTTTTTCTTAATTTTCAATAAAAACGACATAGGATATAGACATAGATGAGAACGGTCGGGGAAGCTAGGGAGGGGGGGATGGTTACCCGGGGTAAATCGAATTTTGAATTCTAGGAGGGGGGTCCCAGGGGGTCCGGACCCCCTTCCTAGCTATTTAGGGGGGGGTCGACCCGGGGTGCGAATTTTCGAAATCTAGAGGGGGGTCAGTTGGGGTCCGGTGTTCAAAGCAAAACAGTTTTAAACCATAATAACTTTAATAACTGTTCTTTTTATAGGATAATACTACATTTTATTGAATAAAAAGCGATATTCTGGTATAAAAAGGGTGTAAAAGCATGAATATGTGATGAAAATTCACGTTTTTGTAAGAAAATTTAGTATTAAAAAGGTACCTAAAAATTTCCCAAGGGGGAGGGGGGTAAGATTTCAAATTCTAGAAGGAGGTCAGGGGAAAAAAAATTCGGAAATTTGGGGGGAGGAGGGAAGTCCCCCTAGATTTTCGTCTAGGGGTATCCCGAAATTTCAAAGTTAGGGGGGTGGACCCCACCCTGCCCCCCCTTCTCATCTATGGATATAGATGAAAATGTGCAATGAGGATAGATGAAACGGTCTCTGGCGCTATAGGCTCTTTACAGCGGCTAGATGGCATTTTAAATTTTACGAGGAGGTCACACCTCTTCTCTGGGTTTCAGTTGCGTCAACCTGAAGTGAAAAAATTTAAAGGAGAAAAATTGTATTTAAAATTAAAAAAATGAAAATTTAGGAGAAAAATAGTATCTAAAATATACTTAACGGAGACGGGTCACAATTTAAATTTCAAAAGCGGCTCAGAGTAAAAAATCGGATATTTGGAAGAAAACTATTTTGTTTCACTCTAAGAGGAAGGACTCCACCCTGCGCCACGGTGGCGCAGGGTGGAGTGGGGCGCAGGGTAGGGGGGGAGAAAAGGTTACTCCCCCTCAATTTTGGAAAAATGAAGAAAAAAATATCTTTAAAATGATTTTTAACTGCCTCCAAACTTAAGTTTTGGATCAAAATGAATTTTTAAACCATAAAAAGCTTAAAATTACAATAAAAAAGGCTTTTTGACCTAAAAATAGCGTTTTTTACCTATTTTTTCCTTTAAAATCGAAAAACGATAGGGGTAAATAGCACCCCAGAAAAAACCCTGATTTGTGGTTTAACTCCCCCCTCCCCACTGCGGACCAACTTGCCCATGTATGGCGCCACCCGTCCCACCTTGTCCAGCGAAAAATTGATAAATACATTTTTAGCTTGCTTTTTCAGGACAAACATTAAATTATACAAATTAATTTTCAAAAAGGCCCTACGCGTCAATTCCTTGCTCCAAAATGTCTTTCTGCTGTTTTAGTTGTTCGAACTGGTAAGCCGACGAAGAGCTACTCACATTGATGTTTGTTAAATTACTGGAACTGCCTTTATCACTCTGCAATTGGGAACTTCCATCGTTATCCGTGTCTTCCGCTACAACAATTTTATATTTTACCTTCAAAAAATATATATATTAGTGTCTTACTGGAAAGGTTATATCATACGTCATAAGTTATGCAATTATAATGACCATCTGAATCCGTCTGAATTAAAATTTTAAAATTAAAATTTGATTGATTTGCGCAAATAAATGGATTTCAATTTGGGACAAAATTAAGTTACCAGTACGCCATTTATTGGAATACTTTCCAAGGGAATTCATGCGAATTAAAATGGCATATGTACACTTTTTATACAAGAATTACACTTATATTTATTATTATTGATATTAGTACCAAAATATAATATACCAAAAAATGTGCAACCCCTTCTCTTACCCCTATAAATAATTAAGTCAGAGTAGGCCATTATAATAGATAATTATTGGTTTCTAAGCTTTCCATTTAAATGGCACCCTCCATAATAATGGTATAGTAGTAATTTTAATTCGCGCGAATTAAAATGGAAAGGAAGCCATTACAATAGCGTTTATTTGTTTTATTCCATTTCATAATTATACTCACAAGTGTAATACTGGCCGGGCCGCATTAGTTTTCCCGTATTGGACAGTATTACACTTGTGAGTATGAAATGAAGTTAAGTTATGCTATTATAATGGCTTCTTCTCCATGTTAATTTGCGCGAATTAAAATGGGCTACTATGCCATTATTACGGAAGGTGCCATTTTAATGGAGAGGCTAATTATAATGGCCTATTCTGACTTAATTTTTTATACAGGAGTTGCACATTTTTAGGTATATTATATTTTGTTAGTACTAGCATAGCAGTAGTATTACACTTAAAACTTTGAGAGTTCTTAGAATTTATAAAAAAAAACTAAATAAAAGACATCGCAATAAACAACTTTTTACAGGAATTTAAGTTTAAAAAAAATCCGTTCAAGAGCTCTAATTTTATTTACTTAGGATTTTAACTACATTTTGTTTTATCCAGAAGTACTTTAAGACAAAAACAATAAATTCTGAAAGTGTGAGTGTTTATCGCTTAAATGAGACCTTCTAATAAGGTGGCAATACTATTCAGTCCAGTGCAGTGTATACTTGCTTATAATTATGTAGGTTTCTAAATAAATCCAATGCAAGTCAAAAATATAATTGTTTTACAAATTTCATACAAACAAAAATGAAACCAGCACTAACTTATTAACTAAAATTTAGCATAAAAGTAATGTGGTGTGTCTCAGCTCATCAACGAGAAAGTAAAATTTCTTGTCAAAGTGACATTTTTAGAGGGCCGTTCTTAAAACAGTTGATCAGGAACTAAAGTAGACATACCCAAATTGGACTGTGTAGCTGGATTAATATACATGTCCCGTGACCATTCTACCATACACTTAAGCACTGACACCAGACATTCTAAGCCTATAATAAAGTTTTCTTTATATTTTAATTAAGAGCGAAATGGATTTATTTTATTATCTACAAAGATAAACACATAAATATCAATTTAGTTCTATATTGTTAACAATAAAATGCTACAACCAAAGCATTGATGTTTTTGGCAGAATAGGGGGGATAGGGAATAGGCAAATAGGGCAGTGGCGTGCCCAGGGGGGGCGGCGAAATCCGGCGAAGCCGGATTTTTTCGTAAGGGGGGACCCTTACGTTTTTTGAATTTTGGGAGAGAAAATTTTTTTTCTTAAATATTAATACAGAAACTTTCCTGATGCCTTTCAAAAGCATATTAATAGTCAAAAAACCAAATTTTCACCGCTTCGCGGGTAGTTTAAATTGACAATTTATCTTAGTTTTTCAATTTCAAATCGATTTTGCCGCTCAATAGTTAAGGCATACATGTTAAATAAAACTACTATAAACATTATTAACTTTTTATTAACGTTTTAAACACATGTTTTAAATGGATATGAATAAAAAAAACTTAAATTTTGTTTTAATTATCATCTGGAATTAAAATTTCTAGTGTATTTTAGCGCCTTAGATTTAAAATTTTCTCCCCCAGGGGGCATTCTGCCCCCCAGACCCCCATGACAAGGGGCTCTGCCTGCCCCTTGACCCCGCTGGGGGGCTCTCGCCCCCCAGACACCCCCTTTCGGGGCTCTCGCCCCCCAGACCCCCCCATTTCTGGGGGGCTGCCGCCCCCTCAGACCCCCCTCAGATTTAGTATGTACCCCCCTAGACCGCCCCCTCCGAAATGAAATCCTGGGCACGCCACTGAAATAGGGGGGAGATGTTCAACCCCGGTTAAAAGCAAAAAATTTTTATGGTGGGGGTTCACGGGGTCCGGTCCGGACCGTAGGTGGCAAGGGGGGTTATACCCCCCTCAAAAAAAAAATCCCGATTATAGCAGACACCCCCCCCCCTAAAATTTGGGAGTCTCAGTACTAAAAACGCTAAAAATGGGGTATTTGAGGTATACTCCAATTTTGGGACCCCCTCCCCAATTTTTGGGGGTCGGGAATACCCTCCCCCCAAAATCCGGGAGGCTGTCTACCTATGGTCCGGACCACCCTCCTCAAAAAATCTCGAAATTGCCGAAACCTTCCTAAAATTTAGCAAACACCCTCCTCTGCAATTGGAGGGGTCTCACTCAGTACTAAAAGCGCTAAAAATACAGTATTTGGGGTATACCTTAAAAATTGTTTCTACCGAGGGTCGAGTATATCCTCCCACCACAAAATCCAAAAAGCGGTCCACCTGTGACCGGATCTTCCTGGCTTTTGAGGAAAGGAAAGCACACCACCCCAGACCTGTGCAAGCCGCCTCCCCGGTAGTTTATGGGGGGAGGGGGGGGGGGGCACGGCCAAAACAGGGGGGGGCAATTTTTTTACCTTATTTTCGCTTTTTTTTGTCCCTTTTTTCCCTTTTCCGTTCTTTTTTTCTTTTTTTTCCCTTTTTTTCTCTTTTTTTTCTTTCTCTCCTGCTTGCTCCCCCCGTTTTATTACCCCCCCCCCCGCAAAAAATTCGCGATGATGGCGTCATCATAGGTTAAAAATGACGTCATAATTTTAGGGTACTTTTTCATTTTTTGGCGGGGGGGCAATAAAACGGGGGGGCAAATCCTCCAATAAAACGGGGGCATTTCCAGACCGTGCACAGGTCTGCACCCCATTCAAAATACGGTGATAATAAAGTTGTTCTATATGATTAACAAAATAACTATAAAAAACTTAGGAGATGGCTGCTAAATTTTTAAAAATGTGAACGCGTAAGTTTTTGAAAATTCATACTCACCTGATTTTTGACAATTTTTTTTACAATTCAAAAGTATTTAAAACAAAACAATTTTTTTCAAATGTTTTAATTTTTTGTTAAATAGAAAAAAATGTACTTCAATTTAAGTCAACTACAATAAAAAATACTAGGTTATAACATGCTCCTTTTTTTGAATTTTTAATTAGTAAAGTAAAAAATAATAATCACAAAAGGATTTCATAAAATATCTTTCTCTTTCTTTTGCTTTGGAATCGTTACAAAACAACCAATCTCTAATTTGCATCTCTTTAAATTCAAAATACTTGAAGATACTGTTACGGTTACCTAAATATTTATCTGACGTGATTAAAGCTTTTAAAATATCTGTCATTTAATTAAATGAGGTTCAATTAGGAATTAAAGTATTAAATAATTTGAGAAATTAAAATTAAAATTAATTATTTTTATTGTGGGTTATGTTAATATCCTTATTTAATTATAACAATAGTCTATATTATTATTAATTAGGGATTAAAAACACACCGTTATTATAGAACTAAAAACGCAGGGATTAAAAACAAACAGTTATCAGGGAACTAAAAACGCATGTGGTTTTACAAAGTAACAAACATTAAAAGTGCCATACCTTTAATTCGCATTGATCTATCTTGTCCCGGTTGCGCACCTAATTCTGTGAAATGTCGTCCCTTAATATTAATGGGATTTAAACATAAAACAACAATATAAAGTTTTCGAAACATTTTTTTATTATTTTTGATTATTTTTGCTTAGATTAAGAGTTAAAAATTATAATAAAAATAATAATTATTATATACAGACTTGTGCACTGCCCCCCGGGGGTTTAAACGGGGGGGGCAATTCCAAACCGGGGGGGTGGCAACATTTTTTGAAACGGGGGGCAATAGAACGGGGGGGCAAGCAGGGGGGAAAGAAAAAAAAGAGAAAAAAAAGAGAAAAACGAAGGGAAAAGAGAAAAAAGGGACAAAAAAGCGACAAAAAAGCGAAAATAAGGTAAAAATAGGTCTGAAATGGCTTAAAATACATTGAAATAGGCTAAAACTGCAAAAAAATGCGATGATGGCGTCATCATAGGTCAAAAATGGCGTCATAATTTCATGGTACTTTATCATTTTTTGGCGGAGGGGGGGGGGGGGCAAATCCTCCAATAACGCGGGGGGGGGCATTTCCAAGCCGTGCACAGGTCTGTATATAATTATTATTTTTTAATAAAAATTATATAATTAGGAGTCTCAAAGCTAGCCTTTATGGGAAAAAAGTAGACAGTAATAGTCATAGATGAACAAGGGGGGTAGGGTGGGGTCCACGCCCCCTAGCATCGATATTTTGCCCCCCCCCCTAGAAAAAAATCCAGGACCCCCTTCTCTAAATTTTCGAATTTTTACCCCTGACCCCCTCTAGATTTTAAAATCTGACCCCCCTCCCCTCTCGAGAAAATTTTAAGTACTTTTTTTATACTAAATTTCCTTCCAAAAACGTGAATTTTTAACACAAATTCATGTTTTTACACCCTTTTTATACCTAAATATCGCTTTTTATTCAATAAAATGTAGTATTATCCTATAAAAAGAACAATTATTAAAGTTATTATGGTTTAAAACTGTTTTGCTTTGGACACCGGACCCCACCTGACCCCCCTCTAGGTTTCAAAATCTTCCACCCCGGGTCGACCCCCCCTAGAAAGCTAGGAGGGGTTCGACCCCCCCCCCCCTAGGTCTCCCCCCTAGATTTTGAAATTTCATTTACCCGGGGTAAACACCCCCCCCTAGCTTTTTGACCGTGTTCATCTATGGTAATAGTGGCATTCTAAATCTATTGAGCTATTCCTAATATCAGAAATTTAAAAAATATAAACAAATTTAACATCCAATTTTAAGGACTTCTCTATGTAAATTTTTATTAGGCATAAATAAATACCAATTAACATTTAAATTTGAAATACTAAAATTATATAATTATTATAACACAATACACATTTTTACGTACTTGAGCTATTTTTGATAAATCGTTGATTAGCCTTTCAAAAATATTTGCTGCTGTTAGATCGCAATCGTAATTCACATAAATATCCACTACACTTTGAGCGTCTAAAATGTTTATTTTCTTTCGTTTAAAAACGTTAATTTGTTTTACCAACAAGAAAATGAATTAATACGGAATACGGTGCGGAGCAAAAAAAATTAAATTAGATGATTTTAAAAAACAATAAAACATACTTACCAAAAAATATTAGAAAACATTTTTCAAAAAAAAATTTTTACCTGAAAAATATTACAACACAACGAAAAGTGTCTAACTGCTATATAAAAAGTTAAACAGTGCATCCCATTATAATGGCATACTTTAAAAGTGGTTTATTATAATAACACTCCAATTATAATGGCATTATTCGCCTTATTATTAATGCATATTTCCATGGACGATGATAAAAAATTAACTTATGCCCTTAACATAGCACACTCTCCAAGAAAATTTCCGTGAATTCATGGAAATGGAAAATCAATGCCATTTTAATAGGAGCGCTATTAATTATAATAAAAAAACATAATAGACTATTTCGAAAATATGCCATTACGCTATCTTAACTTTTCATATAGGAAGCAGTTGCACCATTTTCGTTTTATTAAATATTGGCAAAATAAGTTAGTACTTCTATATTTTTTTGTATTACTTACAACAGAAGAATTTTTTATATTTTAAAGACAGATTTTTGAAAATACTAAGTGCAGATTTTTGTATAAAAAACAGGTCAAGATTTTTTTAAGACGAATATTGTATTTAAAAAATAGTATTTTAATTTTTGCTATAAACTTTAATATTCTTAGATGAATATTATTATATTTTTGCTATAAACTGTAATATTCTTAGACCAATATTATTATATTAATTAAATACGTACCGGAACAAATTTTGGTGAGTGCTTGCATCACCATCCATTTGTGTTCAAAAGATGTGGTTGGAGATTCCAAAATGTTCAAAAATATTTCTTTAAAGAAAACCTAAACAAAAAAATAGAAACAAGGAAATTCGTTGGTTTTTTTTTATAATTTTCTCAACTAAAATACCCACTTGTAAAACTTACGTAAAGCTACGAGCTTAACTACCATAGATGTTTTTGGTCGGGTCCGCTGGGGGGGGGTCCATGGAAGGCCAAAATTTTTTAGGGGGGGGGGGTCACGGGGGGTCCGGGCCCTCCTGGCTTTTTAGGGGGGGTCGACCACGGGTGCGAGATTTCAAATTTAGGGGGGGGGGGGTCAGGGGGGGCCAATTTTTCAGCAAAATTTTTTAAACTCAATAATTTAAGTGTTTTTAGGTCTAATATTGAATTTTATGTATTAAAACAGCCTATTTAGGCCTAAAAAGTGTATTTAAACACTGTTTTTAACTAAAAACCTGTGTTTTTGACAGTAAATAAAAAAATATACTTCCAAATTGGTCGGGAGGGGGGGAGGGGGGTCCAGCCTTCCAGGGGGGGGGTAGGTCGGACCGCTCTGAGCTTGGGGGGGGGGGGGGGGGCCCTGGATTTTTTCCAGGGGGGGGGTCCAAAATTTTGGCTCTAGGGGGGGGGGGTGCACCCCTCGGTCCCCCCCACCCCAAAAAACATCTATGACTACCATAGATGTTTTTCGGGGGGGACAGAGCTGTCCACCACCCCCCCCTAGAGCCAAAATTTTGGACCCCCTCCCTGGAAAAATATAGAACCCCCAAAGCTCGAGAGCGGTCCGGCCTGACCTCCCCGTAGCGAAGCTAACCCCCTAACTGAGCCTTGGAGGCGTGCCTCAAAGCTCAGTCATTTCACCAACTCTCTTCAACTTCTACATATCGGACATACCTCCCCCACCTGCCGGCGTCAAAATCGTCTCCTATGCTGACGACACCACAGTCTACTCCATTGGAAACAAGATAGCCGAAAAATTTGTATGGAGTACAATACAACACCCCCCTTTCCGAAATCCTGGCTACGCCCCTGATCAATACCTGGATCTCAACCTTCTCAAACTATCAACAGAAATATCAACAGTAACACTTTTTTCTCCATCTTTACAAAAATACAACTACCACCCAAAAGTGACAATACAAAACCATCTTTTATCGCTCAACAAAAACTTCAAAATCCTAGGTGTCACTTTTGATCCAAAACTAACCTTCAACAACCATATCACCACCATCAACAACAAAGTATCTAGGCGCAATAGTATCCTCAACTCAACAATAGTAGTCTTATACAAAGCTATAAGGCGACCCATCCTCAACTATGGAGCACCAATATGGTCACCAAACCTCTCTAAATCCCATTATCAGAAACTCCAATCAACACATAACTCCGCTCTCAGAAAAGCAACTGACAGCCACAAAATGGCTTCATTAGATCATCTCCATCAAGAAATTAAAGTACTACCAATCGAAAACCACACATCTCTCCTCGCAACACAATTTCTCGCCAAGACTATGCATCAGACTCACCCTCACCCATCGAACAAAATCACAGCGAACAAATTTAGGCCAAGAGAAATGAAACACTCTCCAATCAAAATTTGGTCCAATTGCAGAAAGTTTCTTTAACCAAACTCTCACCAAAAAGCTATCCAGACTAACATTCACACGTATTTCGTAAAAGAATCTCTATCTTAACTCCAAACTAATACTCTACTAAAAAGAAAACCCCATGAAATGCACCAAAGAAAACAACGCCTTCCAAGAAAATCAAGAACACTCCTGTCACAACTAAGATCTGGATTTGTCATCATCTAAATTAATAAAAATCAAGAATAAACTCTTTAATCAAAAATAAATGCCCAAAATGCAACCAGAAACCTCATGATGTCCAGTCCACCACCTTTTCAACTGCACCAAAAATCCTACCACATTAAAAGTAGAAGGGCTTTATCTCGACCAATTTAGAAGTATAATTTTTTATTTACTGTCAAAAACACGGTTTTTTAGTTAAAAACAGTGTTTAAATACACTTTTTAGGCCTAAATAGGCTGTTTTAGTATATAAAATTTAATATTAGACCTAAAAACACTTAAATTATTGATTTTAAAAAACTTTGTTAAAAAATCGGACCCCCTGACCCCCCTAAATTTGTAATCTCCAATCTCGCACCCGGGGTCGACCCCCCTAAAACGCCAGCGGGGTCCTGACCCCCCTGAACCCCCCTAAAAAATTTTGGCCTTCAACCAAGGGGTGGACCCCCTCCCCCCTAACGGACCCATCCAAAAACATCTTCTATGTTATCTGCGTATTAAGGTATAAAAAGACATGATAAAAAAAATCATAACAGTCAGTGGCAGTGCATTAAAAAACTTTTTTTTAAATATAATTATAATTAATTACATCATATAAAAGATATCACAAAATGATGTCTAAATATTGGTTGATTTGTTTTGTTACTTGTAATTCACATGATTTTTTTGTGAAATTTGCAAAATCCTATCTAATCAGGTTGTTGTTACATTACCTGAAACTTATCTTATCTAGTCAGGTGTAACAATAGAACATTTTATTTAATTTACCTCTACTTGCATTTTTAAATGCGCTTTAAACTTTTCCAACAGGAGCAAAAAGATGGCCAGAGAGAGTTCAAAGACGTCGGAAATGCTACTGGTTCCGTTTTTACTCAAGGCAACGCAGAGGTACTGCCGAATGGCCACGATGAACACTTCACTAGTGCAAAACACCGGACCTACAACAACGCTGCAATAAGTGTAATCTTTTATACTACTATCTTCGAACAATATAAAGGAACTCTTGTTTTCTAGATATTTTTCGCATTTTAATTTTTCATTGATTACTGTTTAATAATTGCTTAAAGAGTATTTTTATAAAAATTAGTTAAATCTATTTTTAGTACTTTAGGTGTATTATGCGCAAATGAGCATAGATGAACACGGTCAAAAAGCTAGGGGGGTGTTTACCCCGGGTAAATGAAGTTTCAAAATCTAGGAGGGGGGTCCTACGGGGGGGGGGTGGTTGGGGGGGGGTTGGGTTGGTCAAAAACTTGCTGCGGTGCCGGGGGTCCTCGGCCCCCCCCGCCCCGCGGGGGACCGAACCCCCCTAGCTTTCTAGGGGGGGTCGACCCGGGGTGGAAGATTTCAAAATCTAGAGGAGGGTCAGAGGTAAAAAATTTTAAAATTTTGGGGGAGAGGGGGCCCAAAATTTCAAGGCTAAGGGGGGTGGACCCCACCCTACCCCCCCCCTGTTCATCTATGCAAATGAGTATTAATGACTTTTGTAGGTTTAAATTGCGTTTAAGATGTCGCAAGAGTGGTAATAAAAAGGTCCTGGTTTTCAGTCTCCATTAACGAGTTCAAAATTTCTGAACATCAATCGCATTCAAAACGCCATTAAAATTTTGCCCAACAAATTTCACTTACAATTTGCAAATACTCAGAAAAACAACAAAAGGTTTGGTCTAACAGTCAACCAAAGCATACATAGACGATTTGGTCTGGAATTGGGAGGAGGGGGTAAAAAAAATTCAAGGCATTTTAAAGTCAAAATTTATTACACGAACCAACACAAACGTAAATTTTCACAACTTGCGACGGTGGCGTTGCACCGTTGCACGTGCATTATAGATCGATGACTTGGTTTATCTAAATTTTTATTTAAAGTCTTGTATTTAAACGCAAAATAAACCAAAGATCAAACATACTCTTAAATGCTATAAGGAGCCATATTTGCTCCTGTGTTAAATGGTTTAATTTACAAACTACCCTATTATTACATTAAAAAAAATTCTGACATGAATCCTACTTTTTAAAACTTTTAATTTAATGTATGTTTTCTCGGCTGTTATGATTAAAAGTAAAAAATTTTGCATTGATGTTGGTTTTTTCGTGTAAAATTTTATAAGATTCAGAAAGATCTAAAATACTGCGTCGTTTTTTGAAGTCTTTTCGAATTTAAGAATTTTAGTTGTTGGTCATAAGTCAGCATATTTTAAACTATATTTTTTATAAAGTCTTTTTGTGGATTTTTTGAACAGTTTCAAATGTTTGTTACAGTAACAAGTCATTCTGAAGATATTTTTTTACAATCTTGGAAGAAGGAAAGCTCCTTCTCCCTCCCACTTCTGTATGGGGATGGGGTTAATCTAACCCTTATTCCCGTAATTTGCGGAAAGTTAACATATGACGTATATTTTTATCATAATAATTATTGAAGAAGAAAAAACATTTTACTTTATAAAAAAATTTTATAAAAAAAACAACGCTAATAATTTAAAATTGTATCTTGATTGAAAGAATCTGGACTTAAAACGCATACCTGCATTTTGAAGCACCGAAAGAAGCAGTTGAAGGGACAGAACTTTTGATCGCAACTCATGAGATCTAAAAATAGCAAATAGTTTGTCTGATTGGTAAATACGCGCCCAAGCTCTAAATTATTAACTTGTGCCTCTAACCCAAATTAGAATCATTTAGAAAAAGTATAATGCCTCCAACTAAAAGTCCCAGCACCTATATTTACTTTTAAACTTATTCACATACAAACTTCAGTTCAAAACTCAACTGAACTAAGTTATAAAAATAATTTTCAGAGTGCGAATTATACCAAATTTTTATTGTTTTCTTGAGAAAAAAAATTTATATGGCTGAATTGCAAACAATTCGACCACATATGATCGACCTTAGGGAATTGAAAGGATAGCATTGGCCATGCTAACAGCTTACGAAAAATATACATTAAGAACCTCCAGTATACGTAGGAAACTTGGCTAGGAAGGGGCGGGGGTAGAGCTAAACCCCAATTTAGAGAGGATAGAGGATGGGTATCCGAGCAATGCATTACGACACTCGTGTCTTTTGGAGTGGATTTTACATGTATCCTTTTTCGCTTTTAACGCTTTTACGAAAAAATAAGTGAAAAACGCTATTTTAATATTGAGTAAAAAACACTTTAACATTTTAGTCTCAAATTTTTTTGTTTGTTTGTATAGAAATCCTAATCTCTCTTCCTGATGCATATTATGGAACTTGACCGCTCAGCGAAGCGAAGCGGAAAATTTTTTTGCTTTTTGAGGGTCAATTGTGGTACCTAAACTGTTTTATAGTTTGGCAGCGAGCGATTAGCGAGGCGCTAGAAAATTTTGAATTTTTAGCCTCTGCAAACCCCCAAAGTTTATTATCTGGCGACCAATTCGGGGGGGGAGCCGCTCCCCCCGGCCAACCACTTTTTATTTTTCCCCCCGCCCGACCGTTTCGGGGGGGGAGGCCGCCCCCCCCCGGTTACGTCCCTGCGTAGTACTAAGGGATCAGTTGGGACTCTTACAATACATAATATTCATGGCAACCATAGGTCACCGAAGGGGGGGGGGGGGTAGGGGGGGGGTCACCCCCCCCTACGGCCTCTGAGACCTATCCCCCCCCCCTAAGGCCCCCATTTTTGACCCCTCCCCCCCCAATCGACCCCTTGAACCCCTGTCCCCCCCCCTAAGGCCCATTTTTGACCACCCCCCCCACCAGACAAGCCCAAAAAATGCTTAAAAAATGGTCAAATTTCGTCAAAAAATTGTCGATTTTGGTCAAAAAAAAAACGCCCCGGGGTGTGACCACCCCCCCTGCTTTTTTTCAAAAAAAACACCCCGGGGTGTGGGGCCCCCCCCCTGGAGGTCAAAAACCACCACACCCCGGGGTGTGGACCCCCCCCCCCTGAGCCGTCGAAGGTCGGTGACCTATGATGGCAACTGTTGGTAAGCTAAATACATATATTTTAGATGATATGTTGTTAACAAATTTTTTGTAACAAAAAATTACATGCCAATCATTATGCCCAAAAGGTGCGTATTTCCCAAATCTTAAAACTTCAGTTAAGAGATATTTAAATGTGATTTTGAACTCATTTTTTTCTTCTAATTTTTCCAAACAAAAAAGGGTTCACGTTCAACCACCTTAACTTGCCCTACTCAAGCACTTCTGTTTAGAACTTTTGGGAATAACCCCCTTTCCTCCCCTTCTGTTCTATATATGGTGCGATGTTGCGTTTAACATAGGTGGGAAGAAGGGGGTTAAGGGCTTTACCCTAAAAAAAATCCCGATTACTGCCGACACCCCCCCCCCCAAAAAAAAACCAAAATTTGAGAAATTTTTTGAAAATTTAAAAACCCGAAAATTTTCAAATCAAGAAACCCAGGGGTCTCCGGAATTCATTATTTCTCTACGAAAAACCGAATCTTTATGTTCTTTTTTTATTTTTACATTCGTTTTTTATATGAATCTGCATAATAATATGAGGTGGTTACTTTGGGTCCGGATTGTCCGGCAGGGCTTTCATGGACAGTCGGCACACGGCTCGGAAGAGGAGGAAGGCGTCTTTCTGGAGGATGTGCCCAAAGGCGAGCTGAGGCACTGCGTTCTGAGAACCACCGGCCGGCTCCCCTTGGGATTGGCTCTCACCGAAACCGTCACACGTCGAAGTTCCTAAAATGTTTGCACAAGTTTGTTATGTTTACCTAAACTCCAGAGCACTTCTCGGAGCTCCGGAGTTCCGCTCTACTTTGTACTCAGTTCATAAATTTAAAAAAGTAATGCCATACATTATCTTTTTAAATTTTTGGTTAACCGCATAGATGGTTTTTGGGGGGGACAAAGGGGTCCATTCCCTGAAACCATCTATGCGGTTAAAAATTTAAAAAGATAATGTATAGCATTACTTTTTAAATTTATGAACTGAGTACAAAGTAGAGCGGAACTTAAAAAGTTTCCGAGAAGTGCTCTGAAGTAGTAAACATAACAAACTTGTGCAAACATTTTTAACTCAACCTGTGACGGTTTCGGTGAAAGTGCAAGGGCGGGGTGGTGCCCTATCCTCCAGAAACACCTCCCTCCTCCGAGCCGTGTGCCGACTAGCCTCCCGGCAAAAATCCGGACCCAAAGTGAGCCACCCCTCCTATTATCAGATTCATATAAAAAACGAATGTAAAAATAAAAGAACATAAAGATTCGGTTTTTCGTAAAAAAAAAATGAATTCCGCTCCCTCGGTTTTCTTGATTTGAAAATTTTCGGGTTTTTAAAATTTTCAAAAAATTCTCGAATTGCGTTTCGGGGGGGGGGGTGTCGGCAGTAATCGGGATTTTTTTTAGGGTAAAGCCCTTAACCCCCTTCTTTCCCACCTGCTAAACGCAACGTCGCACGAACGGAGGAAAGGGGGTTATTCCGAAAGTTCTAAACAGAAGTGCTTGAAATGGGCAAGTTAGGGGTGGTTGAACGTGAACCTTTTTTGTTTCGAAAAATTAAAGAAAAAAAATGAGTTCAAAATCACATTTAAAATACCTCTTAATTGGAGTTTTAATTTCGGGAATACGCACCTTTGGGCGTAATGATTGGCATGTGAGTTTTTGTTACGAGAAAAAATTTGTTAACGACATCTAGTCTAAAATATATGTATTTAGCTTCAACATCATAGGTCACCGAACTTCGACGGCGCAGGGGGTCCGGCGCCCGGGTGTGGAGGTTTGACCTCCAGGGGGGGTCGCACCCGGTGTTTTTTTTTGAAAAAAGCGGCACCCCGAGTTTTTTTTGACCAAAATCGACAATTTTTTGACGAAATTTGACCATTTTTTAACATTTTTTTTGGGGATTCGGTGGTCAAAAATGGGCCTAATTCAGGTTCAAGGGGTCGATTGGGGGGAGGGGT
>JASAMX010008010.1:0-39479 GCA_030248175.1 Microlaimidae sp. YZB2_3 | reverse complement strand
TTAAACGTGTCATTTTTATTAAAGGTTTTAAAGTTCTAAAATTAGTAAATAAAAAGAAAATTATTCACCACACATTATTTGTTTTTAGTAAAGTAAAATTAAAATGTATGGACCTACTTAGCATAACAAAAATTGGGTCGGCGGTCCCACCACGAAACAATGTTCATCTCAGATTAAATGCATTTTATTATGATATTTTTGAAACTGGAAATACTACAAATAATAAAGTATCTATTTGACAAATTTTAGCTGCTTTTTGTATTAAATTTATGCATTAGAAAATATTTTCGTTTTCTGATTAACCTAAAAAATTTACATATGAAAAACCTTGGTTACTCAATGGCTTTAAAAAATGGTCAAAAGTCAAGAAAAATACTTGAAATTGTTTTAATATTGTTGTTAAAATTCCGGTTTTTTAGAAAAAATAGTAAATAATATTTATTTCCTAACGAATTATAATTTCTTGGCGCGACCGCAGACCCAAAATTTTGTTATGCTAGGTTGGTTCATTATTTTGTTTTTTAAATTTTAGAAATATAAAATTATAGTTAAATAAAAATCAACCAATAGCGTTCGTCAAAAAACAAACAAAAAAAACACAACAAAACGAACTAGATATATACACGTTTTTCTTTACAAGTACATTTTTTATTTTTATCATCAGCAATTTTTACTAAAAATTTATCTTAAAACGTCTTTTTTCTTGCAGGACAGCATTAAAGTTTGATTTTAAAAACGTTTATAAAATATATTTAAAAAGATTTTTATTAAATTTCTTACGCAACTAAATTTCGAGAAATCAAATAATAAACATTCAACTCTTCCGATTTAACGATTGTATTTAAATTTTTCACTCTTCCTAAAATATTTTTATGCTGAATTTTTTTATAAAACCAAATCTGTTTTTTGACTATAAGTCAACTGATTGATGAAAACAACTGTGCTCTTGCGTATCACTGTGTTTTAAATTTTATTTGTATTTCCTTTTATTAATATCGTGCTGATCGGTGTAAAAAAGTTGCAAAAAAACTTTATCGTTGTATTTAGTATTTACTGTTTTTCGTTGGTAGGTAACAGAGTGAAATAAAACAAAGCTTCATACTATATTTAAACTATTCTAACAGTGTTAATAAAAGCTTTTGAAAATTAGGAAGTACCACGAAAATTTAAAATTCACGTGAGTGAAATCGGGGTTTGCAAAATCTCTTCGCAATTATTTTTTTGGCCGAAAAATAGTAGAGTCATTCAGAGTTTTCAAACGGAATTGGCTAAGCGCTTTTGTCTACCTCGAGTTTATCTTTTGTTTTGATGTATTCATAAAATTCTTGACCTAAATTCAACAGAAAATAGTGATTTTTCCCATCAATATAATTTATAAAAGTTTTAACAAAATAAAATCATATTAGTGTTTTTGTTACACCAATAAAATGCTCCGGAACTCCAATTATTTTAAGCTGGCTTTCTAGGGCCAGTCCACAAACGGCATGTTAACCCTTTGGGATTCTTTTCGCTTCCGGTCGGCGTGAAGTTTAACACTGAGCAGCACTGGCGCGAAATTTCATCTGCGGATTTGCAGCGTTTTTTAAACGAAAAAATCCCAAAGGATTAACTTATGGCTAAGTAAATTCCATCGATAAAAAAGGTCCTATCTAAAAATCAAAGTTGTGCTGTTGTGATAATGTTTTTAAACAAATTAAAACGCATATTTTTCAAATCCTGCTTTTAAAAAATGTAATTTTGTGCCCAATTGAGTTATTTGATAAAAAGTTATTAAAATAAGGTTTTTTTTTATACTATACCCTTTTTATCGAATATTTTTGGCGAAATTTTTCTATTTTTATATAGTCTATTGGATACAGCAAATTTTCGAGGTCAGCTAGGGTTTTTTTGCCTTTAATAGTTTTACAAGAAAATTCTTAAAGTTTAATATAATATAATAATATTAATACAAATTATAATATATAACAGATAATAAAAAATATCAATGAAATTTTAAAAACTTTGTTTTTTTTATTCCAAACCAATTTTCTAATATTTTATGATTTTCAAAAAAGAATAAAATTAAAAAAAAGCTGTTTTTATCAACTGGCTAACTTGTCGCCAGTTAACATGCCATTACTGGACCGACCCTTAGAGCCCTGCGCTGCGACTTATTATGTAACGTTAACTTGCATCTATATGGCAGCGTTTTCAAAGTATCGTTTTTCTGCGCGTGTTTGTGTGAAATTATTGTTTACAAAAACCCTTTTGAAGTATAAGGCTTGACGTTATTTTTTAGTTACAATAAATAAAAGCAAATATAGCCTAAATTCAAGGTTGCAAAAACCGAACATTGGAATTCTTCGGAGACCAATAATTTACATTAACAAACTACTGCAGTGTCAAATTGGTTTACGTTGACGCATTCAACCCTGGAGGCAAAATGAAAAAAAAAACAAGAACAGCTATTGAAATTGATAATAGTAATTATTCTTTGTACTGCAAACACGTACAAATTTTTTCCACTCTACTTAAAACCTTGAGCTTTCGACAATTATTACGCGTTTTATTATATTTTATCCGTTGTAGTCATCTAAAAATTATAATTTGTCAAAAACCACAATCCAGACAGAAAATCTTTTTTTGATAATTAAACGCGGCTCATTAGCAAATGAATTGACTGCTAATTATAGTGTTTATGTATATTTCTGAGTTTTTATAGGTTTTTACTTAAAGCTAATTATTAGCTTGAAATTAATTTTTGTTTTATTTAGCTTAACTTTAAACTTTAACGTTGGTCGTGAACGACTTAATTAAACGTTACTTTATTTGTGCATTTTTTTCTTACATTTTTTATTAAAAAATACTCTTCTCTGAGTTAATTAATAGTTTTACAATTTACAGCCATATAGGGCTTTGACGGCCCAAACCAACACCGGACAAACAAGTTCTAAAAGCCTAAGTATAAGTTTTAGTTAAGCCCCTACCAAACATTGTTGCTTACTTTTTTAAATTCAGTGAAATAGCTATTTTAAATCAGGTAAAATGTTTATCTAATTTTAAAACCCAGCAGGCGCGTTGCAACTACGACTGCGTTGATGGACTTACCTAGCATTACAAAAATGGGTCGGCGGTCCCACCACGAAACATGTTTTATTATTTTTGAAATTAGAAATACTGCAAATAATAAAACATCTATTTGAGAAATTTTGACGTGCTTTTTTGTATTAAATTAAAGCATTACAAAATTTTTTCCCCGGTTAACCGAAATAAATTTACATATGAAAAACCTTATTAATGCTTAAAATAGCTCTAAATAATGGTCAGAAGTTGACAAAAGTATTCGAAATTGTTTTTATATTGCTGTTTAATCTCCGGTTTCCGAAAAAATTTGGTAAAAATTATTGGTTTCATGCGGGACCGCAGACCCAAAATTTTGTAATGCTAGATATGTCCATTGAAAGCCTTCAAATGTACATGCAATGATGAAAAAATATTTCAGGACATATATAACACAATAACTTTTTGTTGAAACTTAAATAAAATTAGCTAAAATATATGATTACAAAAAGGCTGACTGTAAAATAATAAACGATTATCTAAGCCCCGTTGATTTTCGTGTAAATTTTTAGGCTAGTTCAACTGTGGCTAATATTTAAAATATTGTTTAAAAAATTTAAAAACTATAAAAATGTTTGTCTAAAAATTCCGAAATTCAATCCGAAAAATAATCATTGGCCGTATATATTTAAAAGATAATAACAAAAATAAGATAACAAGCTTGATATAAAACGTGAGTAACAAATTCTAAATAACGGTGACAAGAACAATTTGTTCCAGTTTATGAGAAACAATTGAAAAAGTCCAAAAGAAAATAGCTTAATTTTCTATTAAAAAACATAATAGAACATTAACTGCTGATCCTGTTTAGAAATGCTAGGTTCTTATTTCTTATTTTCAGAAAATTTTACTACTGATAATAAAATTATAAAAATTCTATCGACTAAAGTCCCACCAGATATTAATTGAAAAAATGCTTAAATTTATTTTAGAAATTGTTTTAAAAGCGCTTATGGTCTCTCCGAACAGTTTTCTTAAGTATGGAAAATCGCGATTTTGGGCTTACGAGATCTCGTGAAATAAAGATATATTTCCATAAAAAATTAATATGAGTGTTAAAAAGACAAAAATACCACGATTATAAAGTGCACATTTATTATATTATTGGCAGTAGTTGAAATAATTGATATTAAAAATTAGATTGCAATGAATTTTTTTTAAAACCCTTAGAAATATGCACTACTCATTATTTATTAGGCAAAATACTTTCAATAAAGAGGAATTGTTACCCTTTTTTCACATAGGTAACAATTTATGGAAATATTTTTGTATTTATGGTTTAATATACAATTTTCCATAAAAAATAGGG
This sequence comes from Microlaimidae sp. YZB2_3, assembly GCA_030248175.1. Classification (NCBI taxonomy): domain Eukaryota; kingdom Metazoa; phylum Nematoda; class Chromadorea; order Desmodorida; family Microlaimidae; species Microlaimidae sp. YZB2_3. The sequence goes on along the minus strand of JASAMX010008010.1, from coordinate 35,071 downwards.
GTTAATTTTTTCAAAATTTCGGTGAGACTTCGATTTAATTTAATTTGGTAAAATTTAAAGCTCCAGATAGTATTTTTCTATTACTAGCTCCAGAAATTTATAATTTTTGGAAGGCCATTATATCTTTTGTATTTTTTAACGCATAAATAATTCTGTCGTGCGTTTTATCGATTTATTTTAGAGGGTTTGTCTATAAATCGCTTTTAGAGCTCATTAACCCATGGTTGCAGTGACATAGTCAGTTAGCACGTCGTCAAATTTTTGAAAGGTCCTGAGATCGATTCCCACATAAAACATATTTGGCCATAATTTTTGTTTGATTTTAATAATGTTTTTTTTTAAATTTTTTTATAATTTTTAAAATTTATTTCACATAAATTCAAAAAATATCATTATTGTAGACAGAATTTGTTGCATGTTTTTTGCCAATTAGTCAAATTTTCGTCATTTGAATATCTTAAAATATTATAATACTTTATAAGTATAATAATTCAAAAATAAATTGTGTGTAAATAAAAATTAGTAATTTTTTCTTTTAATTGCAATTGTTTTACTACTGAACGCTCTGCAATAAAAACTGTCTGGAGAGATCTTAAAAGGCAAAAAAGCAATAAAATAAGTAGATATCCTGACAATTTCCATTCCAATATATTTAAAAAAATTTTCCGTTTTTGAAATTTTTTCTTCAATTCATATTTAAATTACCACTAGATTGGCTTCGGTTTACACGCTATAATTTAAAAGAATCTATAGCGGGAACTATATCGTCGTTATTACAGCAAAATGAACAACAGTGCGTATAAAATATATGTAACTGCGACTTATTTTAAAATTGAGTCTGGACCCTATTAACTACAAAATGAGCCACAGTCACGTGTAATTTATAATGAAAGTGACTCATTTTGCCGTAGTAACGACGATATTCGTGATTAGCGGCCAAATCTTTTGCACACGTTGGAAAAGAAAGTGGAAAGAGCTAAAAATTAAAGTTCTTTACGTTTACTGGTATATATATATATATATATATATATATATTTCCCAAGTGCTCACTGGCTGAAAATTACTTTATGGCGTCAAACGAGATCTTTAAAATTAAAACAATTCTGTGCAAACAAGAGGTTTTTGATCATCGTGGAAGTTATTCCAGTGTTTGAGAAAGGATGCCTTAGTGAGGTAAACTTTTATAGACCCATTTTTCTACCTTGTATTGTGTAAAAAGTAATAGAAAGTTGCATTTTTGATCAGATATTGTCCCACCTATGCTCAGAGAACCCAACTGAGTTTTTAGCAAAAAGATCAACTTATTAGCTGCTTTAAAAATCAAATAATGTACTTGCTGAGGCCCTAATAATAGACACTGTAATTATTGACTTTGGTAAAGTGATAAATCAATCTCAAAAAACCTGGAAACCACAAAACTTTATGACCTTTTGTTTTTGAATTTCACAAACCATTGCTCTAAGCATTCCGGAAAATAAACTGACATTGTTTTTTCGCAGTCGCTCAAAATTCCGGTACAAAATAAAAATTTTTGTATTAAATTTCGATGATTTTTTATAACATTTTGCACATAAGAAAATTTTACACTTTTCTCCAAACCTGCTTAAGTTTTTTCCTTTAAAATATTTAAACAGTTTAATAAATATGGCTTTTTATTAACGGTCCCAAATATGCTTTTCCAGAAAAATTTTCACTTTACAATTTCTCCTTTTTTGTTATAAAAATATAAAAACAGCGTATTTTTTGATTAATTTTGACACCTTAGACATATTAACCCTTTGAAATTTTTTGTTCAAAAAATGCTGAAAATCCGCAAAAGAGGTTCTGCGTCAGTGCTGCTGAGTGTTAAAGTCCGCGTCCCGTTTGCAATTGGCGCCAAGTTTAACACTGAGCAGCGGTGGACGGAATCTCATCTGCAGATATGCAGAGGAAAGGTCCCATCTGCTTAACAAAGTATTTGTCGAGATATTATTGTTTTAGTGAAAAAACCTACAAGTTTTACTACTTTTCTTGTAACGATAAAATGGAAAATCAGTCAAAAAGCATGACTCGTATTTTGTAAAATTATCTATTTTGCGAATTGGGAACAATTCGCTCCCGCCAATTCGCTCCCGGAGAATTCGCTCCCGGGACAATTCGCTCCCGGACAATTCGCTCCCGGGACAATTCGCTCCCGGTACAGATCGCTCCCGGGACGATTCGCTCCCGGGAGTTTTTATAAACGCAAATCTTATCAAACCAACTTCATTAGGGACAATTCGCTCTCGGGACAATTCGCTCCCGGAAGTTTTTATAAACGCGAATCTTATCAAACCTACTTCATTAGGGACAATTCGCTTCCTGGAGAATTCGCTCCCTGCCCAATTCGCTACCGGCATTTTTAATAAACTCTATTTTTTTACAGTAATTCATTCAGACGAAATTAATGATTTTTTAGCTATTGTTTGTAAAAATGATGAGTAATTTATACAATGATTTGTTTGCAAGCGGAAAAAAAATAAAGTTATGTGTGTCAAGAACAATACCTAAGGATAAATTTGCAACCTTTAAAAATTTTCATTGTTCGTTTTAGCAATAGTTATGAACAATCACGACGGTTAATTCAATGTACACAAAGGTCTCGAGAAGAATTAAACGTAAATGGTATATAACATTGGAACTAAAAAAATGAGCATAAAAACTTTAGAACACTAACTATTTTGCTCTTTTTTCAACATTTTTCTAAAACAAGCTGTTATCTATGTTTTTTACTCATGTTTATTGGTTAACCACCGTTATATATGAATTATTTCCGTTTCTTCTCGAGACCTTGTTGTACATTGAATTAATCGTCGTCATTGTTCAGAGCCAGTTTTTTCTAGGTGGCCAAAGTTAATGGCTCGCACCTTAATTTCGGCCACTATAAAAAAGTTTAAACCTCCACTGATCTTGAAGTGTAACAGAAATTTTGAAATTTTGTACTGGAATAACAAAACTAGCTATTGTTCGATTTTAAGACCAAATTTCAGGTCGATTGAAATAATCAGAAAAACTTATCCAAAAAAATTAAATAAAGATGGCCGAAATAAGTCAGCTACCCTATATTCCAAAAAATTTTCCACAAAGAGAAAAATAAGTTGTATTAAAATATAAACTAATTCTTGCAATAATTAAGAATTTATTAAGAAACTTAGCATTAACAGTTTGTTGGTGCAAACGCAATTTTGTTTTATGAAACCTGTTTAAAAATGTCGAATTTCTTATTTACAGATATAAATAACTTTCAAAAAATAAACTCCAATTCCAGAAAGGCTTAATTTTTTTGTTTTAAATTAATACAATATTTTGTTTTAGCTTAACCTGAAGAAGACATCAATAATAGATAATAATATCTTAATAAAAAGCAAAGCAAAAAACAAAATATCACAGCATAACATATCACGCCATAATGTTTCACACATTTTGGGATAAGCTTTATGTGAAAATCTTGAAAGCGCTGGTGAAAGTTAAAAAAATTTTTAAATTTTGTGAATGAGTTTTCATGTTTTACATTTTATATGAAATAAAATAATTATAATTAATAAAGAAATTATTTGTGTTTTGTAAATTTCCACCGTGTTATTTGCATGCAATAATTCGCCACCGGGTTCATTGTCTGGCTCTGCAGCGCTCAGTTTTTTTTAATTTTTAATTTCAAAACATGCTTTAAATTATTTTATTCGCATTTTTAGGACTATTTTTTATTTAAAAAATGTTACAAATAAAATTTAACCAAATATCTTCTAGTACTGCTCTTTAATTTATTTATGAAGTTAGCACAGAAAAATCGAAAAAAATCGAGTTTATTAAAAATGCCGGTAGCAAAATGAGCAGGGAGTGAATTCTCTTGGGAGCGAATTGTCCCTAATGAAGTACTTTCTGTTTTTTTTAGCGATACTGGAAAAAAGTTGACAAAAAATTTTTTGTTTGCGGTCTTATAACTTTTGAACGCGCCGCGATCAATATGCAAATATCTCGCGTTAAGGTCCTTGTACTTTTGGCTACCTCCTGAAAAATTTTTTTTTCAAAAATTTTGGGTGGTTAGCCCCAAAATTGCCGAAATTTACGGTCGATTTTTTTCGGCCGAATTTCTAACTTTTTACCATATGGGGCTTTACGTCTGAAAATTTTTTTGTAGATTTCCCATACTTTTCTGAGCTCAAAAATATATAATTTGTTAGGGGTAACCTACCTGGGTCGGGTACCCCGAGAGGTTAAATGGGGTCAATTTCACGATTTTTGCTAAAAATCTTTGTATGGGGGACACCAAATGCATATTTTGGCATCATGCTCAAAAACTGTTAGAGCCACAGGGCTAAGACCGGGGGGATTTATGCGGAAATTTAAGTCCGACATTTTGATGATAGTCTCAAAAAAATCTTGATGCCCTAAGGCACTGCAATGGCTGACCCCTAAAAAAACTTTTGACACAACCCCTCTACATAGGCTAGTAATATACCATTTTAAAGCTCTCGGCGTGCTAATTTAAAAATTACAAAAAAAATTGCTCTAAATAGTTGGGTAACCAAAATACAGACCCCTTTGTACCTCCAAAAATTTTTTTGTTTTTATTATTTATAAGCCGTGTTTAAATTCGTTTGAAAGCTCTATGCGTGCTGATTTAAAAAATATTAATTTTAGACTAAATTTTTTTATGGTTACCCGGTTACATACCCCCAAATACTCCCAATTTTAAAAAAATGGTAATTTTGTCATTTTTTCATTTTAAGTGACGTGTTTATACTCATATGAAAGCTCTCGACGGACGCACTGATTTAAAAAATATATGGTTTTTTTAATTTTCTTTAGTGGTTACCCATATTTGCACCCATCAATGTACCCCTTAAAATTCTTAAGAGGTGATTTTATTATAATACCCTCATGTTTATACTCATATCAAAGCTCTCGACACGCTGATGTCAAAAAAATTATTTTCAATTCGATTTACCCAATGTTTACTATTTTACAATTCATAATGTACCCCCAAAAATTTTTAGGGGGTCTTTTTTATGCATTTATTATAATACCCTCATGTTTATACTCATATCAAAGCTTTAGACACGCTTATAACAAAAATATAAATTTCAACTCGATTCATCCAATGGTTACCATTTTTACAACCCATAATGTACCCCCCAAAATTTTTAGGGGGTACATTAATAGTTGTAAAAATGCTGTATTTTTGAAACCATATATTTTTGAAATCAGTGCGTCAAGAGCTTTCATATGAGTATAAACATGTCACTTAAAATGAAAAAATGACAAAATTACCATTTTTCAAAATTGGGGGTATGTAACCGGGTAACCATAAAAAAATTTTAGTCTAAAATTAAAAAAAAACTAATATTTTTAAAATCAGCACGCATAGAGCTTTCAAACGAATATAAACACGGCTTATAAATAATAAAAACAAAAAAATCACCCCATACTAATTTTGGGGGTAAAAAGGGGTCTGTTGTATTTTGGTTACCCGGTCGGTGTATTTTGGGTCTGTTGTATTTTGGTTTGTATTTTTAAAATCAGCACGCCAAGAGCTTTAAAATGGTATATTACTCGCCTATGTCGAGGAGATGTGTCAAAAGTTTTTTTAGGGGTCAGCCATTGCAGTGCCTTAGGGCATTAAGATTTTTTTGAGACTATCACCAAAATGTCGGACTTAAATTTCCGCATAAATCCCCCTCGGTCTCAGGCCTATTGCTCTAACAGTTTTTGAGTATGATGCCAAAATATGCATTTGGTGTCCCCCATACAAAGATTTTTAGCAAAAATCGTGAAATTGACCCCCTTTAGCCTCTCGGGGTACTCGACCCAGATAGGTTACCCCTAACAAATTATATATTTTTGAGCTCAGAAAAGTATGAGCAATCGGCAAAAAAATTTTCAGACGTAAAGCCCCATATGGTAAAAAGTTAGAAATTTGGCTGAAAAAAAATCGACCGTAAATTTCGGAAATTTTGGGGCTAACCTTCCAAAATTTTTGAAAAAATTTTTTTTTCAAGAGGTAGCCAAAAGTACAAGGACCTTAACGCGAGATATTTGCATATTGATCGCGGCGCGTTCAAAAGTTATAAGACCGCAAACAAAAAATTTTTTGTCAACTTTTTTCCAGTATCGCTAAAAAAAACAGAGAGTAGGTTTGAGAAGATTTGTGTTTATAAAAACTTTCGGGAGCGAATTGTCCCTAATGAAGTTGGTTTGATAAGATTTGCGTTTATAAAAACTCCCGGGAGCGAATTGTCCCGAGAGCGAATTGTTCCGGGAGCGAATTGTCCGGGAGCGAATTGTCCCGGGAGCGAATTGTCCGGGAGCGAATTGGCGGGAGCGAATTGTCCCGGTCCCCTATTTTGCATATGTTTTGTTTAAAAATTTTGTTGAAGAAAACTCGTTTATAATATTAAATTAAACTTTTTCAGTTTCTAAGCAAAATCTTCATATGATAAGATATAGCTACATGAGACTTAAGTTCAGTATTTTTAATGCCAACTGGTTTCCGCCTCATGCCTTTTACAAAAACGGGGTAGAAATACCTAGTATTAGAGTGCCAAGTGTTTTAACTGTAATAACGAAAAGTATTAGATAATATTTTCAAAGAAAGTAAAAGCAATTGAAGCAAATTTTGAAAAAGAAATAATTTACCATGAAATTATAGTTTTCATGACTTCAATTACATAATGATCTACATGTATTTACTAATGCTGCTTTAAGTCTTTATTAATCGTGTTTTTTAAAAGAAAAAAAGCAGTTAAAGCCACAGGCAGTGTTGAATTTTTTTTGAGACAGCAAATATTTCTGTTATCATTTTAACTTTTTTTTTCTCTTATATAATATTTCTGAATAAGCGTTTTTGTAGGTATGAAGGTAACAAAATAGATAGGAGTACTGGGCAATGCGATATATAACTGAGTTTTTTCTGTTTTACCGGGTTTGGCAACTGATGGATTCATCCCACGTAAAATATATTTTGCATACGGTTTGGTTGATAAGTGCGTTCGCATCTGTTCACACTCCTCATATTTTTTTTGTTGGAAAAATCACAAAAACTGCTAAACATACTAATAGTAAACTAAACATCATACGGAACAACCAATCAGCTGCGTGCTAACCGTGTTTATGCAAATTATTTTTTACGTGGGATTTATTCATGAAAAAATGAGCTATAATTTAACGCATATAAAACTTTGAAAAATCCTTTAAAACATATCGAAAACACACGATTTAAGATGATATCTCCTTTATGAAAAATTTAAACAACTTTATTTCTTCTGAAGCCTCAGCAAAACCGAAAAATCAAACAATATTTTATCATTATAAACATTTATTTAACCCGTTCCCGTGATTGCTTTTTCCGCGGTTATAACCGTGAAACGTTAGTATTACCTCGGTGAAACTTTCGTTTCGCGGTGATCGTATCTTCGTCTAACCATTATGGTGTATAAATTTTAACGCGGTAAACTCTACGTATTACCTAGGTGTGCCTGATCCAGTGTATCCGTGAATAAAATTTCTCTTATTGCTACCATACAGCTTTAACCAATTCTATTTTCTTAATATCTGTAATATCTTAATATCTTAATGTCGACTACTTTCTGATTTAAGTATTTTAAAGAAAGACAACATAAAATTTTAGCTCATAGATGATTTAAATAAAATTTTTCCATTATCTTTTGTAAAATTAAAAAAAATTTGATTAAAAATTGAGCAGAAAATAATTAAGTTTTAAGAAATACTACCATAGATGTGTTTGGAATTTTTTTGCAGAATAAAACTATTTTAAGTTTTTTTAATTACGCAAAACACGTGGCAAAAATAGAAATATTGCTTCAACACAACGAGCGTCCTTGACGAAATTCTCGTTACGAGAGAAAGCACAATTTATAATGGTGTTTAGCGTCTTTGTGATACGAGCTGCGATAGCCCAGTAATTCGGGCAGATAATTTTTGTTTTGCCGGGTCCCAGGTTCGATCCCCTTCTAATCGAGCGTTATTTTTGTTTCTTTCCTTTTAAGTTTATTCGGTTTGCACCTATTTTAAAATCTTAATTTCTATATTTTTGTCTAATTCCAATTCTTAAAATATTTGTTTGTATAAAAGTTTAATATTGAATGCAAATAAATAAGATTGATTTCAAAATAACTAAATAAATAACTTAGGCATTTTTTCTGGTGAATAATTTTAAAACTTTAATTAAAGGACCTTTATTCCTGGTTGTCCTTTCATAAAATTTTGAGTTTTAGTCAATTGTGGACTTATTTTTATATATTTGTATGTTTTTACATTTATTTTTCTCTTAATAATACAAGCAAAAATATATAATATACCGAAAAATGTGCAACTCCTATATAAAAAAGTAAGTAAAAAAAAGGCCGCTCGAGCTTCCCTGTGTCGGTTAAATATTGTCCGACGCGAAGAAACTTGTGCGGCCCAGACAGGATTACACTTGTGAGTATATATGAAGTGAAATTAAATCAATAAATAGCTATTATAATGGCTTCCTCTCCATTTTAATTTTCAGAATTAAAATGACTACAATGCCATTATAATCGAGGGTGGCATTTAAATGAAGAGGTTTATTATAATGGCCTACTTTCCGTACTTTTTTATATAGGAGTTGCACATTTTTCGGTATATTATGTATTTTTGATACAAGTGTCTTTTTTAGCTTGTTTTGGCGGGTTGTTTTTATGCTTTAAGAAAAGGCGGTCCAATTTGACCCCCCCGGGGGGGGGGGGTTAAATTTTACCCCCCGGGGGGTTAAATTCAACCTCCTGGGGGGTTAAATTTAGCCCTCCGAGGGATCAAAAATTTTACCGGGGGTTAAATTTAACCCAGGGGGGTGAAATTTTTGTCAAAGCGATGCACGGATAGGGAAGAAATTTAATACATAGTGATACATTCTTTGTTATGTATTCTTAGTAAAACTTATGTATGACCCCGGCATAGGTGGGCAGGGGAGAGGGGGTTAGGGCTGGGGAAGGGGAGTTATACCCTCCCCCAAAAATCTCGAAATTGCAAAATTGACCACATCCCAATCTAAAATTTAAGGATAGCTGAGAAACCCCCCCCCCTAAAGTTTGGAGGGTCCCAGTACTAAAAACGCTAAAAATAAGATAATTGAGGTAGAGCCAAAAAATTTTTTGAAAGTATTTGAGGTATATGACACCCCCAAAAGTTTGGTGGTCGCTATACCCCCCTTACAGAAAAAACCGAGAGGCTACCCGCCTATGGACCTTTATATGAACATAAATTATATACTGGTTTATAAGTATTTTCTTACCGATTAAGTTCCATTTCGTAGGTTTTTGCTTCACTTTCATTAACGGTTTTAAAAACAATTTTTCTGTAAATGATAGTGTTGTAAAAAGTAACGATTTTGAATTTTTTTTAAGTATAAGTAAAAGTAACGTGAAAAGTTTTAATTCAAGTTATATAGGAGTAAAACTAATTTGTGATTTTTTGATTTAAGTAAAGTAAAAGTAAAAGTAAAGGTCAAAATTTTATTTAAGTAAAGTAAAAGTAAAAGTAAGACCTATTTTTTATGTAACAGTAAGAGTAAAAGTATAATAGAAGTAATTTTAAAACGAAGCAAAACATCAGTTTTTGGAGCTTCTAAACTCTTTTTCAAAGTTTTTTTCAATTTTATGTGTAAATTATTTCTTTAATAAGTTTATTGGTCAAAATAATTGGTTTTATTGTGTTAACGGCTTAAAAAATTTTCTTCCACTTTTTTTATAACAAGCCCATAGGAAATCTACTCATTGAAATTACTTAAATTTTACTTAAATTTATTTAAGTATTTCTAGAAAAAAATCCGAGTAAGAGTAAAAGTAAAAGTAATTTAAATTTCAAAAGTGGAGTAAAAGTAAAAGTAAAAGTAATTTAAATTTCAAAAGTCGAGTAAAAGTAATCTAAAATCAGTCACTTTTATTAGTTTAAATAAAAGTAACTTTTTACAACACTAGTAAATGACATTTAATTAATACTCATCCTTTATTGATAAACTTTTTACAAATTGGTAATCGGTTTACTTATAGGAGAATTGAATCAAGCTAAACTGTTCATTAGAATGTTATTATGGCTAATAAAAACTAATAGGAACAAATTTTTTTTAAAAACTGCCAATTTAGAAAATAATATCAAATTTAACCCACTTTAATTTTTTTAAGATTTAAAATTTGGTGTAAAATGAAATTTATAATAAAAAATTTTAATATTAATTAAAAGTTTAATATAAATGTTAGTATATTTTTTATATGGAGTAATTTTTTTTCTTTTATTAGCTGAATAATATTTTTGTTATTTCTTTGCCAAATATCTAATTAAATATTGTTACAGAGGCATAATTTCCTGTTTTTTAGATTAATAATTTTTAAATTTTGAAAATAAAGAATAAATTTTATTTTAAACATTTGCTTGACCAAATATAAATTAAAAATCCATTTTATTATAACTATGTATTACCAAAGGTAGATAATCTAATAAAGGTATGTCACAGCGGTCTGTAGCAGCGTGCATCATAAAATCCAATTCGAGTCGCATGTCTGGTCTGGGGCTGCATGTGCGGCACTAGGGCCGCATGTCCGGTCCTAGGGCCAAACATGCGGCTCGAATTGGATTTTATGATGCACGCTGCTACAGACCGCTGTGATATACCTTTAATGGATTATCCACCTTTGGTATTACTTCAAAAGAACTCAGTTTCATTTTTTAAGATTTAAACAAAGCCTACCTATAAAAACGGGTTATTTTTTAATTTTTCTAAGGTTTTTTCTCGGTGTACAAATCTTTAAAATTTAACTTTCTAATGTTTTAAACTAAGAACTGATTTTAAAATTCTTATTAAACTAAAATTCAGAATCTCAAGCAAGGTTGAGCCTACACTTTTAATTGTGATAGAAAAGCGTTTAAAATGTTGACAAACGAATAAAAATTTTGATTAAAGGTAATTTTTGCTATACACTAATTTTAAAAAAAATAATTATTCGGTATTTAAAAATAAAATAAACAGTCAAAAAACAAAAAAACTTGCAAAAAATTAACTAATCTTGTACGTTAAAGTCGTTTTTAAACTCTCAAATCCTTTCTGCTAAGTGCCAAGATGCCAGAAGTAAGACTCTCAAAAATATTTTAAAAAATTAAGTATGTTATAGTATATAGTTATACTATATATAGTATATAGTTATACTATATATAAATAGACGTAATGTCTGTGTGTGTGTGAGTCTGTGAGTCTGTCTGTGTGTTTCCTAATTCCTCCCTAACCACCCAACGGAGTAGGGTGAATGAGGTATCGTTGGAAAGCTTATACCCTAGGAAATGTCGTAAAAGGGTTAAATAATTAAAAAAATTTACATGAACATCTTTATACTGGACAACGCATTTTCACCAAAGGGTCCCCCCATGGATTTTGGAAGTTAAAAAAATTTTTGTCCAGGAATTGGCTTAAACTTATAATTAGTTAATGTAAAGCCAGAATTCCATGGGAATTCACGTGAATTCCCATGGAGAACATAATTGGCATAAAGGATATCATCAAATGCGTACAAATCAATAGAAACAGTAAATTTAGTAAATTTTCGTAGATATTATGCCACTAAAATGTCATAATTCAATGAGGTATCCGATTATAATGGGCCATTCCAAAAGTATGCGGTTCCAACGGCAAACGCCGGCGCCATTTTATTTTTTATTTTATTTTATTTATTTGTTTTTAGATCAATCATCACATAAGTATTTCAAAAAAATACAAACCAGTTAAAGTCGTGAACAAGATAAAAACATGGTTTTTTAGCTAAAAATGGTTTAAAAACCCTTAAATGAACCACTTATTAGAAAAAAAAAATAACTGAATTGGCTGTAACTTGCGTTTAAGATAAATTATTCCACTTAAAAACAAATCTATTACTAAAGAAGATCTTCCTGGCATTAATCCTACTTCTTTGTGCTTTTAGCTTAAATGTGTGTCCTCTGGTATTATTATTGTTATTAAATATGCATGCATTATTTTTAAGACTTAATTTTGTCAGGAGTTTATTTTTGCTTTTTTTGCAAGAGTTGCATAGTTTTCGGTATGATATCTTTTCAGTCTTACTTTCTGCAAAATTTTATTAGAATCCGTGATTTTATATGACTAACTGTCAATTCCTGTTTTAATTTTATATTAGAATAATCTTTCTTGAAAGAGTTTTTTTAAAATGGATAGTTAGTTATTTTTCTAGTTTTAAGAAAATTAAACCCAAGGTCAGACTTTATTTTGCAGTTTTAGTTTAAATTTATTATATTAGATAATTTATTGTTTGTAATTTTAATTTAGGAAATTTTAGTTTAATTGCAAAAAAATTCAAAAATTTTCTTAAATACGAAATTTATTTTAGTTTTTGCACTATCAAAGTAAAAACACTTCGGAATTAAATTTTTTGTTCTTTAGCTTATGCGTTAAAAACAAATCGCTTTTTATACAAATCATATTTTTACGCATTTTCAAATAAAGCAATACAATTATAATATTGATAAAACTTTGATTTTTTTAACGAGCTTCCTTTTGTTTAATCCTTTATTAATTTAATTAACATCGTGTTAATTAAATTAAAAAGAGATTTTAATCTCGTATATTTATTATATTAACTTGCAGTATTTTATTATTTTTAGTATACAAACAAACAGTTCTAGCAAAGAAAAGTACACACAAAATCGCGATTAAAACAGGGTTAATCTTATTTCAACACGGAGCCGGTTTTCCCACTCATTTCTTTTCATAAAATTTGATTCATTGCTAAAAATTAATTATTCGGAAGAGAATTTTATTGAAACTTATATAAGGAAGCTGAGAAAACATTCGATTGTCACAGATCCGCGTATATTGCACGAGTTATACTTAAATTCACATACATTGAAATTAGTGATGTTTCTACCTTCCAATGTCAAGCTCCGGAGCTACGACTATTTAAAACGGAAGTAACTATGGAGTTTACACCTTAAATTATCGATTTTAAGCTTTTTAACCTTAAAATATGTTCTAAATTATTTTATAAGCATATTTAGGACATTTTTATTGTTTTTAATATGTTTAAAAAAATTTATTTACAAAAAATTTTTTATAAATAATTCGTGGTATTACTCTTTATTTATTCATAAAATCAATACCAAAAGAAGGCGGAGCTCTGGAGTTCCAGAGCCTCGCAGCTGGCTCAGGAGCTCCATAGCTCCGCAGGCTATTCATCCCTATCACTATTCCTTATTCACTATCACTATTCCTTATCAACATCACTATTCAAAATATTAAACAAAACAGCAAAACCTTGCAAACTTGTCGCGGTGGCGATTTCAAACACAAGGTTATTTATTTTATTTTATTTAAGTTTTATTTAATTGTTATAAAATTAAAAGAAGAAGCTACATGGTTATATTATATCTTGCTTACCTTGCAAAAATGTATAAGGAGACATAAGACGACCACTTAATCTTAATTGGACGGTTATGAAGGTTTAATAAAAACGATAAAATGCAGGTTTTTTGAAAGCTCGTCTTTAAACAAAATATACAAAAATTAGTCTACTTTAGAAAACCAAAAATTGTTATTTTTGTTTTAAATTATGTGATGAATAATTCTTAAAATAAGGTATTTAATTTATAATATTAAACCGTTTTCGCTACGAAGCTTATATTCTTTTGTTAAATAGTTGATTCAATATTTAAATTCATGGGTAGGTAAGCTATGTATATTTTGCATACAAGCTAAGATAAGAAATGAAAGTTATTTTAGATTTTGAAACAATATTTCTTAGATATTTTAATCTCAAGTAAACAATAAGCTGTTTCCTGAATAAGTTTTAAAAACAAAAAAGGCGTTCATAAAAAGTAAAAGGTCAGGTTATTATTGTACATAGCATCTACTGTTTTACTAATGCACAAATGTACTTATACATAATGAGAAAAACCAAGAACATGTATCTTGAAATACATTTTGCTTTTTTACAAAGAATAAAAGTCAAAAAATCAATTTGTTCATTTTTTTCGATGCGTGATGTTATATATTCATTCGCTTAAATTATAAGAATTGTTTGATCAAATAAAAAAAACTAAATTAAAATAAAATCTTAAAACACACTTCTTAATTATTTTAAAATCTGATTAAACAATATAGATCTTTTAAACAGTTTATAAGGAAGTTTCATAGTTATTTTGGCTAAGCCGGTAGTTACAGCAAAAATATATAAAATAAAAATATAAAGAAATCGTGACTTCATATACTGCTTAAAAACATTTACTGCCCTAAATAGAGAGCGCTCTAATTAGGATGCGCACAAGTTAAGGCACTCAAATATGCTAATTAGGGTCTTGTATCTTCACTTAGGGAGTGTAATGGCCTTAATTAGGAGGCGCCCTAATAAGAGGACGCCATAAGTAGGGTGCGTTCCTACAGGGGCCACAGGGCCCCAATTAGGGCGCACCATAATAAAGATCATTGGAAAAAATATTTCATAAGAAACTTCACTTACAATTAGTTTATAAAATAAAAATGAATAATCAAACACTTTTTATTTTATCATCTTCACAAAATTCAAAATTTCTGCCTCTTAAAATTCAAATACTCACGGTTTTTTACGAAAAACACACCGGAAAAGGTTTTTTCTTAAAAGTCAATTTTTTTGAGGGCCCCAGTTAGGGCGCCTTATATTTTCATGTTATATATTTTTGGTTAGAGCGTACATATATTTAGTAAAAAGGGTATAACGTTTTTAAAAATTTGGCCTACCCCTGAACAAGTGAAATATGATAATTATAAATAACACATGAAAAATAATTATATCTTTTAGTGGTGGTTTGCAGCCAAAAATAGTTTTTTAAGATTTTGAACATCAATTATGTCAAAGATATTTAACTACGCGCTTTAATTATGATATTTAGAGATATTTAACGACGATATAATTGTCAAATTATAAAAAAAAAGACAAAATCGCCATAATCTGCGAATAACAAAATATTATCCTTAACTCAAAAAATAAACCAAAAAAACACAACAAATTATGAGTATTAACATAAACGTTTATTATGGTTGAATTATATCTGACTGACCTCATAGGTTTGTATCGAAGACGTGTTCAGTCCAATTAAAATTTTGCGGCTATGACGGTTTTCTTCAACAAACAAATAAAAATGCATAATTTTTTTTAATTTTCTTGTTTTCAAAAAAATATACAAAAATTATTTAACTTAAAGCTGCGGCACGGAGTGAAACTTTTTGTTTACGATTTTGATAATTTTTTGTGAAAACTTTACCACTGCCCCTAATAGTCCACACAAAATTTTTTTTAACCAAATTTTTTTAGTGGTTCAGAAGTTATGGCTCTTCAAAAATGGCGTTTTTTGACAATTCTGTCCGTGAAAAATTGCTCAATGGCTATAACATTTACGTTATAAATTATGCACTTAAAGAAACTTTCTTTGAGTGCATAATTAATAATTTCTACTTTAATTTGAAACCTTGATCATTAAAATTGGTGCAGTATTTGCCGAGATATTGCGTTTCTCGTACAAAAAATCCTCAATTTTTTTCGCTAAAAACACAAAGTGAAGAAAATAAAGGTTGGGCAAACTTTATAAAATTGCTGCCGTATTTAGTGTTTTTAACGAAAAAATCGCTGGTTTTTTGTACAGGAAACGCAATATCTCGACAAATACTGCATCAATCTTAACGATCAATGTATCAAATTAAAGTAGAAAGTAGCCGCTTTCTTTGAGGGCACAATTTAAAACGTGAATCGCTATACCCATTGGGCAATCTTTCACGTACGGAATTGTCGAAAAATGCTATTTTTGTGGGGTTATAACTTCTGAACAACTAGAGATATTTTGTTGAAACAAATTTTGCGGGCTATTGGGGCAAGGGTAAGATTTTCACAAAAAATATTAAACTCAAAGACAAAAAGTTTGACTCCGCACTGCACCTCTAAGCGCTTTAAAAAATAGAATTTTTATTCCAATTTGAGTAATTTTATAAATAATTGTTAAAATGATAAACAATATTTAAAATAGGGTATTTAATCTCTAGTACTAAACCGTATTTGTTGAAAATGTTAAAGGGTTGATTAAATATTGCAAATTATTGAGGTCAGCTAGGTTTGATTTGCTTATAATCAAATTATTCTTTAATGTTATAAGTAGTTTAAAATGAATAATGAATTTGTGTTATGAACCAGCTGGACGGCGCTTGCAACAATAAATGCAATAACAGCGCGACGGGCTTTAAATGAATGAATTTAGCAAATATTGGCGTTAGGGTGGCTAGGGTAGTTTAGCCGCCAAATGCTTTCATAACGAACAAAAAATTTCTAGTTTTTGTTCATCACCAAGCCTTATTTTTTAATTTAAATTGAAAACTTAGGGCTTAAAGCAAAATGCGGTAATATTTGCTGCATAATACGAAATAACCAAAAGCCTCCACAAAAAGAAGAGAGTTTTTTGTACAAATAGTTATTTTTAAAACATATGATATGTTTTTTGTTGAAAAAACAAGTTTTATCAACAAATATGGTAACATTTACGAAAAATATTGACAATGGCTTATTTTAGAAAGTAATAATATTACGCCACTGAGTCATTGTTTAGATTAACCTATATTCTTTTGTATTGTTGACGAAAACGCAGGGAACTTGGAGCCTCTATGGTAACTTAGATTAACCTATATGGTCTTTAAAGTTCCAAATAGGGAACTCAGAGCCGCCCAAAATTTTTTGGTACTTAGAGCCCTTAAAGGTGCGGTGCAGAGTCAAACTTTTTGTCTTCGGTTTTAATGATTTTTTGTGAAAACCTTACCCCTACCCTCAATAGCCCACAATTTTTTTTCTAACAAAATATCTCCAGTGGTTCAGGAGTTATGACCCCCCAAAAAGGGCATTTTTCGAGAATTTCTTACGTGAAGGGTTCCTCAATGGGTATAACGATTTAAGCAACAAATTATGTACTCGAATAAAGTGGTTATTTTTTGCTTTAATTTTATACCCTGATTGTTAAAATTGGTGGAATATTTGTCGAAATATTACGTTTCTCGTACAAAAAAACCCTCGATTTTTTCGCTAAAAATACGAAGTGACTGCAGAAATGTTGGGAGGGTTTTTTGTACGAGAAATGAGATATCTCAATAAATACTGCACCAATTTTAACAATCAAGGTTTTAAATTAAAGTGTAAAGTAGCTACTTTCTTTGAGTGCATAAATTTTAACTTAAATCGTTATACTGATTGAACAATTTTTCACGTACAGAATTGTCGAGAAACGCCATTTTGGGGGGGGGTCATAACTCCTCCTGAACCACTGGAGATATTTTTTTTGAAAAATTTTTGTAGGCTATTGGAGGCAGGGGTGAGGTTTTCACAAAAAATTATTAAACTCGAACAAAAAAAGTTTAACTCCGCACCGCACCTTTAAGAAAAAAATTGTTTAAAGCTTAGGTTTAGGTTTCGCTCAAGCTTGGGTATAGGTTTTAGCATTTTAATTTTCGGTTTCAAGTTCCTCTTTTACTGCTCCAGGTTTCCTATTTTTGCGCCTAATTCCAGCTCAAAGTTTCTTCGGTTCCATCGACCCTCAATTTTAACGTGATTGATTCTAACATAATCTTTAAAAAAATGTTTAATTTAATTAAATCAACGCATTAAAAGATCACATCAATGTATTGAAAAAATCATATTCTATATTGGGATATTTAGGATGCCCTTTTAAATAAAATGCAAGATATTAAAA
The DNA here is from genome assembly GCA_030248175.1 of Microlaimidae sp. YZB2_3. Lineage (NCBI taxonomy): Eukaryota > Metazoa > Nematoda > Chromadorea > Desmodorida > Microlaimidae > Microlaimidae sp. YZB2_3. The sequence continues at coordinate 17,317 of JASAMX010008010.1, read as the reverse complement.
AAAAATTTAAAAAACAAAAGAGAAAAAATTAAAAAAACCCTTTGAAATACAGAATTTTAATTATTTTTACGTTGGTTGGATACAAATCAAACCTTTTTGTTTTAAAAAATTGTTTTTAATTGTAATTACATATATAGTTACCTGAATTTCTGAAAATTTCATATTGTTGACAGAATTTTCACGCATTTAGGAAGTTAATTTAGCTGGAATTGAGCAATAAAGCTTAGTATAGCGCCTTCACAAAGATTATTTAAAACGTTTCTTCAAAGTTAAGTAAGTAGCCATTCTAATCCGATTATCTGGTTTTATTTTATTCAACAAACTTTGTTTATTTAGTTTTATTTAGAGTTTTAATCCTGTCAAAATAATTAAGTACTACTACATGACTAAAATTTTTTTTTTTAATGATCAGATAACAGAACTAATATTTTACTATGCATAGCCTATGCATAGTTTAATTCTTCTGTATCATCATTTCATTTTTCTTTTCTTTTTTCTTTTTCTTTTTTTTCTTTTCTTTTTTTCTTTTCTTTTTTTCTCAAAAACATCAAATTCGCGGCTTAATCGCCATCAACATAAACTATAATTCTAACAAAATATCAACATAGCTATCTGAAATGACTTTAAATGCTCAAAAAGAGCGCTTTTTTAAATGCATCTGAAGAATCGACAGTTATACTTGAGACGAAAGTGGATTGTTTCAAGGTGTAACCACCCTATTTGCAAAAGAAAATTTCCTTGCATCAATTATACTTTAATTTAAAGGGATGACCACGGGTGGGCTGCAGGTTAAACTTAAAAAAATCATTGGCTTGCAAATTGTTTAAGCTATGTATAATTTTAAAGGACTCATATAAATCAGTTTTGTCTCTTCTGTCTTTTAATCTTTCTAAACCTAGGTAATCCAGTCTTTGTTCATAACCAACAGGTAACAACTTGCAAAACAACCTCCTAGTAAAATTTTGTCGCACTTTTTCCAAAATGTTTATATCTTTTTGTAAATAAGGGTTCCAAACTGCACTAGCGTACTCCAGAAGTGGTCTAACATACTTATACGCTCCAAGAAGATTATTTCTAGAGTTTGAATTGAATGTTCTAAAAATTAGTCATGTCACTCTCATTGCTTTTTTTGCTGTAATTTCACAGTTTTTAGAGAATTTCATATCATAAGATATATAAACACCCAGTCACGCACCTATTCTGTAGTTGCAAGTACATTATTACCAAGCTTACATTTACAAATTAAGTCTTGCGATGATTTTAAATGTGAAGAACTTCACATTTATGATCAGATATTTGTAATTGCTAGTCTTTTGACCAGCCGTATATTCTATCTAAATCTTCTTGAAGTCTTAAGGTTTGAATGTGGTAGTCTTTAGATGAAGATTTTGGAAACAACTTTATATCATCTGCAAAGAGCCTAATTTGTGACTACTTAACAGAATCAACAATATCGTTGATTGTGTTGTATTTAATCCACTAATAATGTGTTAAGAGCAATTAAAAACCAAAATATAATTTTATGGAAAAAAGCAGCCAAATTTTAATTCTAGTTTCGTTAATAATTCAATTGTTTAAATGCTTTTTTTAGTAGTTTAAAAATAAGTACACTAAATTCAACAAAAAATCACACATTATTAAATAAATTATGATTAAAATAATAAATCACTAAAAAAATAATTCGGTTACTTAATGATGAAAAGCACGGTTTAATTACAAAAAAATTTTAAAAAAACACGAATACCAGAAATAATAAAAACTTCATAAATCATTTAATAAATTATATGAACCGCTTAATTGGATCGTTTGTTTAAACGCTATGTTGAACAGTGCTCTAAACACAGTTTAAGCCACATGTTTGTTTTTTTATTTGGTTACCAATGCTTTGCTTTAGGCCACTAAAATTTCACGAAATTGTCACCAAAGTATCGGGCATCATCACCAATAACTCAAATCTTACCTGGGTTATAAGTATCTGGGTTTTAAGCTCGAATTATTTTAGTTCAGTGTTTAAAATAGCGGTGCTGTGTAGCTCCATCCAACAATGGTATCAAAAATTGTAAAATTGCTCCCATTTAGCCCTTTGTAGTATCCGATCCAGGTATGGGTTATCTCTCACAAAATATTATTTTTGAGCTTAAGAAAATGCAAGGAATCAACTCAAAAATTTTTAGACTTAAGGCTGGTTCATAGTATGACAAAACTTCCTTTGGAGTTTGTTCTATTAACTGTTAAGTAACTTGTAACAAATAATTTTTTATCGTTTTATTTTTCTTCAATTTGAGTTTGACAGGGAAAGTGTTTAGCGCACGTTTTGGTTTTTTTTTGTATTTAAAATATAATGATGTGTTTTTTTACACGCGCCACGAAAATTTTCTTTTTTGAAATAAAATTATTTTTTATTTATACTTTTTTCGCTCGTAAAATTTGGTTAATTTTGTAAATGTAAATTTTAAGGCTGGTTTATACTTATGTAAAAACGTCTTTTGGACAAAGTCTAAAGGACAAACGTATAAACGTATGTAAAAACGTCCTTGGGACTTTGTCAAAAGGACGTTTTTACATAAGTATGAACCAGCCTTAAAATTTCTAAAATACCTTGAAACGCACGTGCACAATGTACAAAAGTTATTGGTTTGTCTGTCTCATATATTTTAAGCAGTTTTTTTAATATAATTTAGTTTGAATTAACTTTATAAATTTCAAAAAGGTTCTTATACAATCGGTAAGGAGTTTTTTACACTGTCTGTGTTTCTTCAACCACAAATGTTTGTCTATTCTACCATCGGCCAAAGTCACATACGGAATAATTTCCATACAATGTGATTTAATTTGCATGGCAATAATTGGCGCGCAGCTGATTGGCCATTCCGTATGATGTTGAGTTCAGTAGAAGTACGGCCAGTAGTTTTTGTGCGATTTTCCAACAAAAAATTAGGATGATTCGACAGTTGCAAACGCATTTTGCACACCTGAATATCTGTTATTTGATTTTGGTCAATTGCGATTTGTACCTTCTACCATTAAAATCTCACCACTTGTGTGCTTATTATAGTTTTTATAGTTGTTTTAATTATTGCTGTTAGGGTTTAACTCATTTCAAAGTCGTTCTACCCCCAATTTTTTTGTCTGACTTTGTCGAAAAGTTTTACTAGACAAAAAGACTTTACTGTTTGAAAAATTATTGTTTAACTCATTTTAAAGTCGTTCTACCCCCAATTTTTCTGTCTGACTTTGTCGAAAAGTTTTACTGGACAAAAAGACTTTACTGTTTTAAAAATTATTGTTTTTGCCATAACTTTCATGAAACTAAAGTCTGTACAAAAAAGTTGTTCGCCAAAAAAAACTTCAGGTAAGCATATCTCGCTAACGATTTGGTCTATTTATACAAAACTTTATTATTGTATGCCGCTTATGTGTAATTTATGCCACTTATGCCACGTTTTGTATACATCCATTTTACCGTTGGCGAAATATGATCACCTTAAGTTTTTTTTAATCCACATCATTTTTGTACAGGCTTTAGTGATATACCTCGGAGATTCGCCTATTTTTGTACTAATTTTATAAATAATTAGATTAATTTCATATATAATATTTTCAAATAACTTTTATAAACTAATTTTTTCAAAATTTTATAAACAAAAAAATAAAATCAATACCGTTTCCTTTAACTACATTATACACATTTAGAATGGTGCTATCTTTTTTTCAACTTTAAAAACAATAAAAATAGTCCTAAACGTGTCTTAACAAATAGAATAACTAAACACATATTTCGATTTTATATAAGCTTCAAAACAGTCATTGAAAGGAAGGAGTTCCAAATTTCCGAAGCTCTGTTTGCTTTAAATGGCCGGAGCTCTGGAGCATGATATTGGTGAATAGGAACGTCACTAGTATAAACGATTCTAGGACACGAGGGTACTGGACACGAGGGTAATGGACACTAGGGTACTAGACACGAGGGTACTGGACACGAGGGTACTGGACACGCGGGTACTGAGCTAAGAAAAAATACGTTTGCCACAAATATGTAAATTTTTTCAACTGAATAAGCTGAACTAAATTTTAATACTTTGAATGCGTAGACAAACACAAAACGTTACATAAGTCGTTTCGTGTTTAATTATAAATATTAAATATCATTTTTTTGCTTAAATATAATGCAATCTCAAAATAAAACCTTTGTTTAAAAAACATCATACTAATTCAACACGAAATTTTTAAAAGTCATTTTACACACAATTTGTACCATAGCTTTTTAATAAAAACAATGATAATATTTGAAGCTTACTACGAAGCTCTGGAGCTTTAAACTCTGTTTTGCAAAAAACTAAAGAATTAATATTGAACAATCAAGTGGGATGGTAACGCCAAGAAGTTATTTGATCACTGGTTTTTCTAAAACTAAAACATATCTTTGTATGAAATAAAAATACCAATGGAATTGCAGTTTTTTTGCTGTCATTTTTATTTTTTTAAACTCTTTTCATCGACTTTTGGTTAAAATAATTGAGTTTTTTTGATAAAATCTTTGGAAAAAATAACTTCTGCAAAAATAAATCTGAGTAGTAAATTTGTAAAAAAATAACTTCTTGCCTTTTTTAGTCCACTCTCGCTTAGGGAATTCACGTGAACACATGTTGATGATTAAAAACAAGGCAAACAAAATGTGCCTTTAAAACCCAAAAACATGCTATTGTTAGATTTTTCATGTATGATATTTTATGCATTTTAATCTAAGTATAGTTGTGAGTAAAATAATCCAACAGCGAATCTTAAGGAGTCTTCAAAACCCTACCATTGCACGGTAAACTTTATATTCCTAAGCCTAAGCAAAAACAAAAATTAAACTAAACTTTATCATAATATTTTAATATTAGTGTGCTTTTAAAAAAATTACCGAATAATTTATTGTTAAAAAAGGCAAGCAATTGTTTTTCGGAAAATATTTTACTAAAATGTTTTTATTAATAGCTGAATTATTTGCATTTATTTTTGCAGTTATTTTTTTTGAATGCATTATTAAAAATTTATTTTTTCAACACAACACGAAAAATGCCCACAAAAATGTTTTGACAGCATAATCAAAACATAATAGCAACCTTAATGTTTATTATCTTTTGAGTCGCCTTAACTTCGCCTTAAGTTCGCCTTAAGTCGCCTTAAGTTCGCCTTAACTTCTCAGCATTTTTAAAGCTAGTTATTATTTTAAAAAATGCACGAAAATGTTCACAAATTACACAAAATGTAGAAAATGTTTTGATGTTTTTTTATAATCTTTTATAAGTCAGTCAAACGAACTAAATGATATTTTTAAGTTAAACAAACTATTGTTATACAATAAGTTTATCCCGCTTTATGCGGGGAGTTTATGTTTTTTCTCCTCAGTACCCTCGTGTCCAGTACCCTCGTGTCCCTCTTGCATAATGAATCGATTTTGTTACGAGGTTGTGGTGAACGCAATTTTTTTAAGCCCAGAACCTTCGTGTCCAGTACCCTCGTGTCCAGTACCCTCGTGTCCAGTACCCTCGTGTCCAGTACCCTCGTGTCCAGTACCCTCGTGTCCAGTACCCTCGTGTCCAGTACCCTCGTGTCCAGTACCCTCGTGTCCAGTACCCTCGTGTCCAGTACCCTCGTGTCCAGTACCCTCGTGTCCAGTACCCTCGTGTCCAGTACCCTCGTGTCCAGTACCCTCATGTCCAGTACCCCCGTGTCCAGTACCCTCGTGTCCAGTACCCTCGTGTCCAGTACCCTCGTGTCCCCGTTCCCGTGTAAATACAATTTTTATTAGGATTTTGGTGCTTTTTGATTACATGGTTCTTGTTAATGACCCTCGTGTAGGACTTAATATTATCTTTCAGGCCCGTTGGATGATTATGGACCTTTTTTCAAGAAACTTTTGTGTCACCAGACCCATGCGACTTCGTTTCATGGAACCGTGTATCTCAAAATCGTCACATCACTCTCTCATTCATAACTTTCTTCATAATTGTCAACTTACCCGCCAAAAAATTCGAATTTGAATGGTTCCTCTTTTTAAAAAAATTCCTTAAAAAATTACAAAAAGGTAGATACACTCAAATTTTAAAACTAAGGTTTTAAAAGTAATTTTTAACGATTTTATTTATTAAAAAAACATTAGAAAAATGAAGCGATATTTTTTCAGTAGATTTGACATTTTAGAAATCGTTCAAAATTAATTATAATTTTAAAAAATTTAATAAACAAAAGCAAACTTAATAATTCTTGCACAACTATTAGCACGTTAGAAAAATCCCGATAGTGAAAACCCTCCCATTTAAACGGAAATTATTCATTGTTAATATTTTTTACAGAGTAATAACTTATAGAATAACTTTTAGCCAATTAGAGCTTATAAAAATGGAAATCATTCATCCATTGGAGATTAATTTTTTCCCAAGCACTAATTGGCTAAAAGTGCTTCTATTAGCTCCTTCCACAACCATTCCCACAGAGCAAAACATATATGACGTGATCACGAATACTATAACTATTATGACATTTTAAGGGTCCTTATAATCCTCACGTGATAATTCCAGAATACAATAATAAGTATTCGCCAAGCTTCAAACAGAAACATGTTATTTATAACTATAATATAGTTATTTAAATAAATATATTGGATAGTTATAATATAATTAAATAATTATTTACTGGGGTGTATATTATGCAAACTTCACATTATTGTGTTCTAATTCGAATTTCTCTATTTAAGAAAATGCAAGCAACCATCCTAAATAAACACGAACAATAAAACATCAGAACCGAAATATACTAAAGGAAAAATAATACATATAATAATCGTAACAATATTATAAAAATTCTTCTGTTTGGAAAAATGCCTATAAATATTTTATTCAAATAAAAAAATTGGAAAGATAACATTCCATTTGGCACTATAACCGACAGTTAAATGACGGCTACCCTTAATAAAGTTAAATGAATCCAAATCGTCAGTAGTGGACCAATTTTTTTTTAACTTCGAAAAAAAGAGCATCCAAAAATCTTAGGTTTGAACTATCGTTAAATTTTAGACAAAAACAAATAAATAGTACTATTTTTCCAAAAAATAGGACACAGTGTGGTTTTTATATTTTTTTGTGCTTTTTTATGATCAACGGTTAGTTTTAAACTATACTTTATTCTAAATTGAAAACAGATTAAACAACTAAGCCTTCCAGAACCTATGGGTTTTTCAATTTACTTTATTTTCAAACAAGAAAATCTAGGAGTACTGCATTAAAAAAAAATATTATACATCATAACCAAAGCGTTTTTCAAAAAAAAGTTGTGGCTTCGACGTTTCAGTTATTTTCTATTTTTAATTAATTATTTTCTTATTTTTATTAAGATAGATATCATAGTTAAAAAAATAGGACTATTTTTTTTCTCGAAAAAAGTCAATTTGTGGTGATTTTTTTTCAAATTCATCACTCGTCTGAAACTCTAAGAACTATAAGTTGCGAAACTTTGCTTATACATAAGTTTATAAAAGGGCTAAAATTATTTATTAAAGTAATTTTTGACTTAAAATATTGATTTATAGTTTAATCATAAAATGTAATACAAAGAAATTAAAAAAAACCACACCATAGCCAAATTCTGTTTTTGGAAAATAAATTCCTAAAATATATAAAGCATAGCTTTTTTTAATTACTCATTAGATATAAGAAAATTGTTTATCTTAAGTTTTGGCTACCTGTGCTTACTTTCTTCGAAGTTTTGTAAAAATTCGTCCATTACTCTCAACGAATTCGATTTATTTAGGAAACTTTTCTTTAATAGTTTGAAAGGTAGGGTAAGATAGTAAAAAAAGTTTGAATTTATGTACCCCTCCTCAAGTTTTGTTTTTTTTAATTTACATTTTTTTTTAAATATTCATCATAATATTTAAAAAAGAAGAAATAAATTTAAAATTATTGCTTTAAAAATCCATTAATTTAAGAACAAGTTTTAAAACTATAATATGAACCATTAACTAGACAAAAAATAGTTTTTTAGGAATTCAAATCCCTATTCTTCTTAAGTATAAAAGATGCTTAGTTATCGTAGACTGAAATATGATTACTGGACCGACGTTAGTGACACATAAGAATTATAAAATAACAAAATTTCTATTTTCGCTTAAATAAAATTTCGGAAATTATATAATTATATCACACAAAAAGACAATTCTTCTTACCTATAGTAAAAATACTAGGTTTTTTTATTTAAAAAAAAATCTAATTACAACTTCAGAGGCCCTGATAAAAGGTAAAGAACAAATTGGAATTTTCGGTGTAAAATTTTTTATTGGAAATAAAATTTTTATGGCAAAATTCCATATTTACTTCAATTTTTAGGATCTTAAAAAGTTTTTCAATAACTGCGCGACAACTAGAAAAAAGCTTATCAAAAATTAATTTAGTTTAATTAATAGTTTTACAGAAATCTAAGCTATTCTCTTTTTGTTCAGAGAACCTAGGAAAGTTTTAATAACATTTTAAGTTTGAGCTTTGCTAACTCTTCACAGCACAAAAAAAATAATTAAGACCCTTAAACTTTTGATCCTTTTCTTTAAAAAAATTTTTTAAATTTTGGGGGATTAGTCTTAAAAATCTTAAAATTTTGCGGCAATTTTTCAGTCAAATTCATAACGTTAAAAATAATGCAAAAGTCTGGTTCATTATGGAAATTCTGAAAACGATACTTGAAATTAAGTGATTTTGTGGTGGTGCAGGGAATTCGCAGTGGTGCAGGGATTTCGCACTTAACTGGAGCACCATATCATCCAGCAACAAATGGAGCAGTAGAACGTCTGATTCAGTCTTTTAAGCAAGCTCTGAAAAAGTCAACATTGGCTCCAAAAGCAGTGCTTTAGGAATTCTTGCAACAATATCGTCATACACCTTTACTAAGTGATTTTTCACCAAGTGAATTATTTAATGGGCGTCAAATTCGCTGAAAAATTGATGTTCTGCTTTCATCACCTCCTCATATAACTAAAGGAAAGCAAGCCCAGCTATCCACAAAATCACAGATAAAAGACATGTCTTCAGCCCAAAATTGCTAAGGTGTGGTTATACTCTGTGGAAACAACTTGTTATGCCTTATAATATAATTTTGAAACCTTTAATTATAAAATAAACTTTGGCAACGTTTTATTCATGAAGTATTTTTCTGGAAATTTCTAAAAGCATGTTTGTCAGCTATATAAGTAAAGTACTTTTGGTTCATTTATGGTTTTGTTTACTATGCTCAATTGTGTTTCTACTGTTACTGATCCTATTTAGTTTTACCCTTCAACTCCTGCTATAAATTGTTTGTTCTTGTTAACAAATAAATTTCTTTTGTTGAATCCTTTTGTGTATTTTGTAGTGTTGTTACAGTACTCAGACTTTATTCCAGTACCAGTATCGATACTATGCTGGTTGTTCAAAAAAATTTCAGTACAGTATTAGTAAAAATACCGTCCTCATTTTAGTTGCAGAACAGTACCAGTACTATCCCTACCTCAAGTTTTATTTCGAGTACAATACCAGCATTTTTTCAAAAGCCCAAATTTAATTCCAGTATTTGAGGAATTAGTACTAGTATTAATTCCAGGACCAGTATTTTTGTAATGAATAAATTATTCATTGTTTTAAATGCACAGTTTTATTTAAATTGAGTTATTGGAAAAATTGATTGTCAATTTTTGTAAATTAAAAAAAACACTTTTTTTAAGTTGTAAAAAGAAAAATATTATATTGCGAGTACATAAAACTACTCGCTTTTTAGCTGTTTCAAGTTGATTTCAAGTTAATGATTTTAATTAAATTATTTAATTTTATCCAAGAATTATAAAATTAACTTCACGTAAACTTTTTCAGTGCAATTATTTTCGTGATTTTGCACTACTTTTTATAATTTTTCAAGATTTATCAAAAACATAATATAACCCTAGAAAATTTTTAATTATACACTAGGTTTTTGAATAAAATTATGCAAGAAAAAAATGCAACATTTCAAACGCACGCGACTTTTTGTGCATATACCACTGATTTCTTGCGCAGAGATTTTTTCGCAATTAATACTTGTTTTTTCGTGCAGCGCATTTACTTGCAAAAGTGGAAGAAAATTTGCAATATGCACTGCAAAACGCTAACACTGTTAAAAATTGGTGCACCCAAAAATAGCAGAAAATGGCGGATTTTCAGTATTAAACTCGCACAAGTGCGAGTTTACAGCAAAATTTTATTTAAAAATTAGTTAGTATTATTCTTATTCAGCATTATGCAAAACCTTTTTTTTAAAATTAAATATAAACAGTTCATTAATAACTTTTTGTTTTAAAAATTCACGTTTGGTGTTTTTTGAGTAGATACAAAATATTGTGTTCTGGACTGGACTGGACTGGACTGACTCCGCAGGTTTTTTTGAATTTTACGAATACTATAGTGTAGATTTACAATAAAATTAAAAAATTTAAAATAAAGACTAGACATCAGCTTGAATTTTTTTAACGTGACAAAATTTGATAACAATTTTAAATATTTACCTAAAATAAACGCAAGAATATATAATCCAAGCAAATATGTCTATTTGTACAATAAACCGTTCTACTCACACATGATCGAATTTAAATAATCGAATTTAATTATTATGTTCTGCTAATTTTTTGCACAAAGTGATTTAGTAAAATAGTTATAGAAAAAACGAATTTTCGGTGTACGAAATATTGCTGTGCGATAAAATATTTATTGAGTGCACAAAAAATAGCCTGCGCGTGAAAAGTCACAAGTGCAACATTTCTTGTAAAATTTAGGTAAAAAATTCCCTGCCTAGCCGAAAATTCTCTTGTTTTATATATATTTTTGATATAAGCAATGATATTAGAATAACTCCAATATATGTAAAATAGGTCTTGTGATTATAGAGGCAAATAAAAACTAGCTGACCTCCATGATTTGCAGTATTGAATCGACTATTTAACATTAAAATCATTAAAAACTTTCAGTAAAAACGGTTTTATATTAAACATTAAAATATATTTTAACAATTATTTATCAAATTAGACGATTTAACAAAAATACAATTTATAAAGGGTGAAAGTTGACTAATTTATGTATAATTTTTGAAAAGCAGGAATTAAAAAAATTATGCGTTGCAATTCGTTTATTTAAAAAAATTTCGTAACCGCACAATTTTAATTGGTCCGTTTACGTCTCCTATACAAACATATAGATATAAACATAAATATAGAGGTCATCCAGATATAATTCAACCATGGATATCTTTTGTCAAACTCTCATCATGTAAATAAAATCTACAAACGGCTTTTAATACTCAAAAAATCTTTAAATTTTTAGAATAAGATTCGTGATTAAAATAATAAATCTTAATAAAATAAAGAGGCTTTAGAAAATCTTAATATAGCATAATAAACAATAAAATTCTAATATTAAAACAATTAAATTAGCTATGTAGATAAAATATTGTATAATATTTCACTGTCAAAAATGTTTAGAAGCGCTTTAAAATTTGCATTCTTAGGGGTCCTTACTCCGGTTTGCCCCGGCTAATTCGACAGCTGAATTACCGGGGCCGGGGCCGGGGCCGGGGCCGGGGTAGAGAGAATTGCGTTTGCCGGGGCTGGAACCGGGGTGGAAAAAAAGTGCAGGGGCAAGCCAGGGCCCCGGTCGATCCCTACTCGCGCGTTTATTCTTTATTTCTTCCTGGTGGTAAGCGGCTACGCATTAGCTTGAAATATATATTATTAAAACCAGCAAAATTGACTAGGGAAAATCTTAGAACGTTTCGAGGCAATATTGAACTTGCTATTTTTTTATAGGACCGTTTGTAAAACAAGATTGTTATACCTTAAACTCTATAAATCGTTACCCATCTTAAATCTAAGTGTTCTGTATAATATTAAAACGAAATATATTGAAATAATATTAAAACAAAATTTAACATCAGATTTATTGCATCAGGGCCCCCAGTGAGGTCAAGGGGCTTGTCAGGGGGTCCGAGCAAATTTTTAATTTAAGACACTAAAACACACTAGAAAATTTATTTCCAGCTAATAAATATTACTAAATTTAAGGTAGTTTATTCATTTAAATTTAAAATATATGTTTAAAACATTATTAAAAGTCTAATTTATTATTTCTAGTACTTTTATTTGACATGTATGCCTTGAATATTGATAGGCGTAACCGATTTAAATTGAAAAACTAAGATAAATTATCAGTTTAAACTACCCACAAAGCGGGAAAATTGGGGTTTTTTTACTATTAATATGCTTTTGAAACGCATCAGGAAAGTTTTTGAATTAATAATAAAGAAAAAAATTCGGCTTTGCCGAACTTTGGGGAGGGGGCGGCCGCCCTTTTTCCCGACCCCCCTTCCTCCCAATGGGAACACCACTGTTCTCGTGGCTCCAAGCAAATCAGGTGTTTCGGGGCGCGTATTATCAAAACTATCTTGCAAAGTATGCATCCAAACACTTAAAAACCATTTTAAAAGCCTAATCGACGGTTTTTAGGGTAAATTTCATGTTAAAAATAATTCTGTACCAAATGTAAAACTTATAATACATTTAATTTTTCAATAAATTTTTCTGCTTAGTCTAATCTTTATTTTTTAATATATTTTTTCAAAAATATAATTTTCAATTATTATATAAATTTTATAATATCGCATTAAAATATAATCTTTTTTTAAAATTTTTTCCATCAATATATTCTTAAGTAACATCACATAACCTTTCCTTCTATCTTATTAATAATTTTATTCTTAATTTTTAAGTTTATAAAATATTTTTAATAAGGTGATGTTGATTGGAGCTTTGGAAAAGAGTTTTTATTTTAGAAGTTTAAAAGGCAATTTCCTTTCTGACTTCGACGTTTACCCAAAAGTTGCGCAAAAGTACTGCATATTTAAAGAACAAATATTACTATACGAGCAATAAAAATTGAAATGTTCATTTTCTCACCAAAAAATTAATTCAAACAAAAATAATAAAAAAGATAAATTCCATCTTTGGTTAAATGGATCTTCCCACGACAAGATAATTTTGTGTTGATTGATTTGTTTTCATAATGTAGTCATTCGAATTTCATACAGTCTTTGGTTTTTTGTAAGACGCATTAAAGATATTAATATTATTATTTATTTTTGATAAAATTACTAAGGGGGTCTTGATATTATTTTTTAAACCCTTATTATTTAACCAAAGGATACATACTAATTGCACCTTAAATTGTGCCTCATGTATTTCTGCATTTTGCAAAAATTAATAAAATAAATAATCTTCAAAATTAAATTTTAATGAAAAACAGATAAACATTGAAATTTATGCTTCAAGATTATAGGATAAATTATATAAAATTTCAAAATTTCAGTACTTTTATATTCAAAATAATTGCGCAAATTAATAATTATATGTGGAAAAAAACTTACCACATATAGTTGAAGTCTTTTACAATAATAAAGACCTGGGGTGGGTGCGTTGTTCAAAAATCGGCGTTATTTAGGGTAGAAGTAGAACACCACAGTTGTGAAGATTTTTACTAAAAGTTAGATAGATATCAACTTAGATATTAATTTTTGTCGGACCAAAGTATAATGCGATCGAAAGCTCAAATGTATTTGTTAAATTAAAAGTCGCCTTATATTAAATTTGAATTTTTCAATGCTTTTCGGACTTAGAACTTGATATTTGATTTTAAAAAGCCGTTAATATGGCGGTATGTTTTGCTTTATACGAAAATAATGATAAATTACAAAATTTAATGCGCAATGCGATAACTTATTTTGACAGAAATTTTTCATGGTTACTGTGACGCTTGCGTTATACTTTTTTGTATCGTTTTGACAACGTGTGACATAACTAACACTGTGGTATTTACAGCTGGTTAACTAATGTAAAAGTTAATCCACTTTGAGAGAAACTTATGTGAATTAAGTTTTATTAATGGTTAAAAAACGCAAACTAAAGCTTTTACACGTAATGTTTTTATTCGGTTTTGTTTTTCTAAAAATTTCACAAATTAATTAATTACAAAAACAAAAACAAAAATTAATTTACAGGTTTTAAAGAGACTTGTTTCAGTCTTTTCTGGCATTTAGTTTTTAGACTTATGTAGCTTTATACTATTCCATTAAATATAAGGGTTTTTTTGAAACTTTGTTTCGTCTTTTGCTAGAATTTTGTTATAATATAATGTATTTTTGACATGTATTTTATTGGTATTATTGGTCCCTTGGCTAAGGGGCCCCTTACTGGATAAGGCACCTTATACTTAAAATACCTTAATGATTACACAAAACATTAGTTATTTACAAGCGGTTTTTAAAGGAAAATGCATAAAATGCTTAAGAATAAAGTATTTTGGTAAATAAAGCTTTTTTTGAAATTTTTTTTTGATTTTTATTTTTTATCATATTCAATGTGTTATATAAATTGCTTATTCTAAAAGTTTTTAAGGAAAAAAAAGCGAAATTTAAATTGAATTGCATTTTAAAAAAATATAAGTTACCTCCATAGTCGACAAAATTTTTTAACTTATCTCAAGATTTAAGGTGCGTGCTTTATCTTCGAACAACGAAACTTGAGGTACATACCTTAGCGAATTTTGAACAACGCAAAGAATTATGGTGGCCCCAATTTAAAGGGCCCCATAAGTTAAGGGGCCCTTATCTTTTTGAAGAACTCACCCGCTTTACGATAATAATAAGAGCTATAACTGCACCCATTAGGCCTGCGCTGGAAACACCAGTCAAGATTTTTTGCGTTAAACCTGCTTATCAATACTGGTACAAGTACTGGAACTGAACAAATATCAGTTCGAGTACCAGTATTTTCTAACTTCCTGATTTTTTTCCAGTACCAGTACCAGTATTTTTTAAAACCGGAATTTTAATACAGTACAGTACTAGCATTTTTGTTTTTTATTTTTTGAATTTTTTAATGCAGTACAGTACCATTATAGTACTGGAACTAAAATGAGTGGTACTGGAGGGGTTCCAGTACCAGTACCAGTAATACTGAAACAACGCTAGTATTTTGCCGCTTAAAAACACACAAGAATTTACTGGCGTGGTGAGCTATTGAACACACACAGAGCCGCTTCTAATAAAGAAATTGCCAGCGTTATTAGCTTTATTTTTGAAATCTAAAGCTATTATTAATTAACTGTGCAACTTCCTGTGAAATTTACTGGCTTGACAATCAGGTTACCCAGGATCCTTGCTTATTTTCTGGTGTAATTACAGTCAACTGCAATGTCTGAAACTACAGAACTTATAAAACTGCTTCAAGAGCAAATGGAAATGCAGAGAAAAGAAGCTGAAAGAAGAATGGAAATGCAGAGAAAATAAGCTGAAAAAGAGAATACATGTTGATGGAAAAACTGAAACAGTCCAGGGTGAAGAGCAGACAACTTCTGGAAGCACTCTTTGCTAAGGGAACTTCTGGCATAGCTGGGACCTTCCCAACTGCTGCTGCTATACCAAATTTCCTTGGATTTGACTCTACTTCTAACTGTAGACTGATTATTGGGCTTGATTCCAACTTTCACTGGCGCAAACTCCATCCTAGCTAAAAAGCGAGCTTAGGTCTTTTTGACAAAACAACCAGCTACAACTTACAAGCTTCTTGCAAACCTCGCATCCCAGCAATCTCCTCCAAAAGACATTAATGAACTTACAATTGGTGAAATTTAAAGCTTTAGGAAGGATCAATTTGACCCCAAACGCTTCACTGTTCGAGAAAGGTTCAAGTTTTGGTCCAACACCAAAAGAAAACCAGGAGAAACAATCCAGGAACTTGTAGCTAGAATTTAACAGGATGCAGCCACCTGTGATTTTGCTGTACAAGATTATTTGCTCAGTGGGAAATTAAGTTGTTCTTAAGGCACTTTTTCAGATGTAAGATGATGAGCTCAATTCCACAAGAACCATTGAACTACCCATTGAAACAGAAGATGCCAAGTTAGCCAGCAAAGGTAGCCAAGAAAACCGTGTATGGTGCTAAAGCTGAACCATTCAAGAAAACCACTCCTGGTAAGTCAAACATGAAGTTGGCTTCTAACAACGCAATTGGTGCTAAACCACCAGTAATGAGCCAGCAATCAGGAGGACATTCACACATTTTCTTTTTTCATACACACACAAAACATACCGCCATATTAACGGCTTTTTAAAATCAAATATCAAGTTCTAAGTCCGAAAAACATTGAAAAATTCAGATTTAATATAAGGCGACTTTTAATTTAATGTTTCTATTTATTACATAAAACAAATTAGCTGTCAATGTTAAAAGTGGCCTTATATTAAATCTGATTTTTTCAATGTTTTTCGGACTTCGAACTTGATATTTGATTTTAAAAAGCCGTTAAAATGGCGGTATGTTTTGCTTTATTCGAAAGTAATGATAAATTACAAAATTTAATGAGCAATGCGATAACTTATTTTGACAGAAATTTTTCATTGGTTACTGTGACGCTTGCGTTATACTTTTTTGTAACGTTTTGACGACGTGTGACATAACTAATACTGTGGTATTTACAGCTGGTTAACTAATGTAAAAGTTAATCCACTTTGAGAGAAACTTATGTGAATTAAGTTTTATTAATGGTTAAAAAACGCAAACTAAAGCTTTTACACGTATTGTTTTTATTCAGTTTTGTTTTTTTAAAAATTTCACAAAATCTGTTATTAATTTACGGGTTTTAAAGAGACTTGTTTCAGTCTTTTCTGGCATTTAGTTTTTAGACTTATGCAGCTTTATACTATTCCATTTAATATAAGGCTGTTTTTCGAAACTTTGTTTCGTCTTTTGCTAGAATTTCTACTACTTTTTTGTAATTATTTTTTATCAAAATTAAATAACGTTAACTATTTTTTTATTTTAATCGTTCTTTTTGTATTATATATATATATTATCTAAAAAAAATTTTAAAATTTTAATTATTAAATGTTTTCTTTATCCTATTGTATTATTCTGCTATTTATTTCATTATAATTTATCATTTTTATCATTATTTATCTATTAATATTCTTTTACTTATTTTAAGTTTTCGTAGTCTTTTAAAATCTTGATTTATTGTAAAATTTCTTGTTTTTCTATATATTCTTAAAATTTATATGTAATTTATGTCTATTTTTTATTGGTCACATTGTGTATAGTTTTGTAATTCTACTTTTATTTAGTGTACAACTGATGATGACCGACGACCAGGTCAAAAGCTTTTGTGTATTTGTCCTGTGGACAAAAGCAGTAAGATATTCTCATACCTTTTGAACTATATATTTTTATTTGGAA